>BPLQ01013063.1:34711-59583 GCA_021605075.1 Caerostris darwini | reverse complement strand
ATAAAAGTATAAATACAATCATACTTAAGACACCTATCAGCATAAAAGTATAAATACAATCATCTAAAAGAAACCTATAAACATAGAAATATAAATGCACTCCTATATAAGAAACCTTTAAGCACATATAACTCCATCTAGCGACTGACACTCTTGTAATGTTTCAGCTTCTTCTCATGGTACCAGGACTGCTTCACCAATATCACCCGGGATTCGTGCAGCGTCAACGCCACCGTCTTCGTGTCCGTGTCTCTGCACAAACTGATCGGCAGGACGGCTGATGTCATATGCCACGACACCCCTGTCGTCTGCTCCAGCCCTCCCTCAGAGAAAGACGGTAAAGTGGTGGCAACCACCCAAGAAACTTCGACGGAGGATCACTCTTCGGCATCCCACCTGCTCATCTCTTTTCTTCTCGTCCTCTTGTCCATATCTGTCCATTTCAGTCTTCAATAAATTACGTTCCTCTTGTATTTTCTGTGCGTTTTCTTTGCTTGCCCAGCTCAGTACTACTGCGTCCAAAAAGTGCTGACAATTTCCAATTTTCTATTTAAAATTCCCGGGGCTTATGGAATTTCAATTTTTTTTCTTTTTTTTAGGTTGATGGCACTGTCCTTGGCATCTGTGTGAAATTTTATGTCAAAATATTCATTAGTGTTTGAGTTACGCTTGGCTTTGTGACACGCTAAAACTGATTCCGGCGATTTTTGAAATGTCTGAATTCATTGAGCAAAGAACTTGCATGAAGTTTTGTTTGCGGAAACGTATAGAATGTTGCAGACGGCATTCAGTGAGCATTCCTATAGCGGAAAAGAAACGTTTAGAAGTAGTATAAACAGTTCAAAGAAGGCAGAGAACGTATTAAAGACGATGAGCCCAACACCACCACCAAGCATCACCAACCTCAACCGACGAAGCTCACGTCCAAAAAATTGTAGAATTGGTGCTTGCAAATCGTCGATTTACAATGAGAGACCTTGCTGCTGATGTTGGAATTTCAAAAGAATCGGTCAATTCCATTTTAAAAGATGTTTTGGGCCTCAAACGCGTCAAATATCGATTGGTACCGAAAACATTGAATGCGCCAGCTCACATTCATTGATTCGTCGTGAGTTTTTCGCCAAAAATGAAACCCACGTCGTTCCACAACCACCGTATTCACACCGTTCTACTTCTGGCTATTCCCTAAACTCAAAAGGCCACTCCGGGGACACCATTTTGAGTCTGGCTATTCCCTAAACTCAAAAGACCACTCCGGGGACACCATTTTGAGTCGATTGAAGAGATTCAACGTGAATCGCCGAGTGTTTGGAAAGCCAACCCTGACGATGACTTTTCAGATGCTTTTTTTAGAATTGGAAAAAAAGTTGCCGTAAGTGCATTGTTTCCGGAAGGGATTACTTTGAAGGCGCTGAAATAAGTTAATAAGGAGTTTTTGAAGATAATACTTGGTCTTAATTTTTGGGCACAGTCGTATAACAAAATACTTCCTGTAGATCATTTTCTGTTCCTCATTGGCAAACAGAAATAAAACGAAGAACATCCCCCTGTTCTGAAGGAATAGAAAGTGGAGGCACCCCTTTTTTCTGCGTGAATTTCGATTTATTTACTCATTTAAATACCCCATGAAATTAAAGCGGGTTTAACAAAAGAAGATTTAAATTTGACAAACATTTTGATTGAAAGTCATTTTTCTAGATCAAATCGAAACACATAACACGATTGTATATATATTTTTTTATGCTAATGAGCACATACTTATTTATCAATAATATGCAATAACACGAAAATAAATTCTAAAAAAAGAAAAATAAAGGATCAGTAACATACATTTGATGTATTGCACAAATTCATGTGTAATAGTGATTAGCATTAACTTCTTTAAATATCAAACATGATTTTAGTTATGGACAGAATAAAAATGTGGAACACTTTGAAAAATCTTATGAAAATCGTTGTAGGATAGAAAAGTAATTTTTCGCTTCGTGGTAATAACAGAAAAATATCTCCAAACTATCCTTTTATTTGTTAAGCGAAATGATCACTGCTATTCAGTTAAATGATAAAAGAAAGAAGTAGGTTAAGTTACTCTAGTATAATTAGGAGTCCGTAACACGTTCCCCCGCTGACAGTCAGTGTATTAATGAAAAATAAAGAAAGTATTTAAAACAAATACATTAAATATGAAAACATTAACTTATTAAACATTTTTGATGTCATTTGAAGAAAAAATTACGATAGCCAGTATTTGTGTTAGTTTTGCACATTGTAGCAATAAATGAAAATTTAAGGAGTCAAATAGACGCTGCGCCCAGTTACAATCCAGCTGCACAATCCACAACACTACAAGAAGAAATAAAAGAAGAATAAAAATTCGCACGAAACAAATTGAATTCAACTTATAATTTTATTTATTAGTCAAACTTAATACAGCTCAATTTATATGAACACAATATTAATATTTTCAAACTTTATTGTATCCTTTATTGAAAATTTCGTTTGTTATGCTACTATGACTATTACATTATGCAGTTTTAAAGTTTGTAAAGACGATCAAACAGTTATTATAACAATCTTTAGAATAAGATTAAAAATAAAAATAAATTTGCATTTTTAGTTTACTTTTTATTATTTATATTTTTAGTTTTTTGCATTTATAGCTTACTATTTATTATTTATATTTTATTTTTTTGCATTTATAGCTTACTATTTACACTCATGTCCATAAATTAAGGATAATGAAGTTCAGGCAAAGAAATAGACAGAAGCAAAACAAATTTGACTTATTTGTAAAGTCTATGTATTAAACAAAAAGTAAAGAGAAAAACAGATGCTATATGTTTGACATAATTAATAAAAATTGCGATTTTTACTCCCTGGAGCAAATTTCAAAAAAGAACCTATTCACAAAAGACAGTATAACATGGTTAGTATGATGGTTAATATGGAGTATGTCTCCCGGACGATGCAATACAGGCCTTACAACGCCTAGGCATGCTGAGTATCAAATTATCAATCTGATCTTGGGGAATATTACACCACTCATCAAGAAATGCCCTCCGAAGTTCCGGTTGACAGGTGGGAGGGGGTTGACGGGCTGCAATTCGTCGGCCAAGCATATCAAACACATGCTCTATTGGATTCAAGTCCGGTGAGTATGCTGGCCAATCCATACGGGTGATATCCTCCAATTGAAGGCATTCGTCTACAGTGTTTGCACGGTGAGGACGGGCGTTGTCATCCATAAACAGAAATTCAGCACCCATGGCGCCCCGAAACAAACGTACATGTTGTTCCAGAATGGCATCCCGATAGATGTGGCCTATCATCGTTACACTCTGAACATGCAGGTCAGTTCTGGAACCAGAATAATTCCTCCCCAAACGAGCCATCCTGCACCACCGTAACGGTGTCGTTCAATGGTGTTCTCTTGGTGGTAACGGGTACCTGGCGCGCTCCATATGAAAGTCCGGCGAGAATCAGACTGCAAACTAAACCTGGACTCGTCGGAAAACATCACACAAGACCACTGTTGATAGATATCACAGAATAAACCTTTCCAATAGTTGACGTTTCTATTAAGTAATTTTATTTGTGCATCTCAATTCTAAATATATTTAGTCTTTTAAACAATTAATGCTTTAGAGGAGGAGTCAGTCCTATATATCCCACTGTAACAATGATTGGGAGACATATTTAAGAAAAAACTAACATTTGTAAACAGTGTAAATTTTATTATTTTGATCAGTATACAAAAAGAGTTGCTTTCAAGATGACAGGTAGTCAGTCTTTTAGCCAGAATAGGGGGTACCAAGAGTAGGCAACTGATATCACCCCCCCCACCCCAACCGTTCCTCCTTTGCCATCGCGGCATATAAAGCGATATATATCTTTCTCTATTAAATCCATCTGTTTTAACCAGTATAGAGGGAAAGTTTCTAAGAAAAAGTGGAATTCCCTATTGAATAAGTCAACAAGACTTTCCAGTTTCTTGCCTAGAGCGGTCAACGTGACCTATATTAGATTTGTCACGGGCCAGGCCTACTTACAAAGTCACCGGTGTAGAACATGATTGGCTGATACAGATATGCGCTCCCTTTGCGACCATGGTGTGACCGTGACTGGAGAGCACCTCAGCATATGCCCTACTATTCTTAACTATTTCCCTTTTTATGTTACTAACAATGCCTTTAGGGATTGTTTTTGTCGTTCTTTACTGTATTGGGCTACACGTTGACTAATGACAGAGAGGTTGGGGACAGGCATACGACAACTTAATTAACATAGCCATTTCATTTCTGTCAAATTATCCATAATAATAGCCTACATTGAATGAAAAAAATTCAAAACATTATTAAAACATATACTTCTCTTTTAAAAAACATAAATTTCATAGTTTAAAATCGCCATAACATCTCTGTGAAGAGACGAAAAGGCATACGATGGATTAAAATGTTGTATGTTGTTTCTAATGATATGTAATACAATAGAAATTGAATGAATTACAATTGAGTTTTATTGAAATTTTTTTTTTTAATTTTTGATTTAAAAATTAATTTATTAAAGAAATAATGTTTTTCCGTCATAAAATCATAAATTTCATGAAAATAAAATAAAATATATACAGTATGCCTCCTTTGTGATATGTAAATGCAAATTGTGGGCAATCCCCATTCTAATTTGAAGATATGAATGTGATTTTTAGAATTAGTTGAAAAATTTACACTTTTTTTTTGTTGTTAATTTGTGTGCTGCATTGATCTGTGGTATTGGATTCTGATACAGAGGAAACGAGTGAGATCTGTTTATTTGAGTTCTGGTGGTAACCGTTGACATGTTTGGAGTCGTCGTAGTTAGTACATCTATAATACCTATTATTTGAGTCAGTACCCCTCGCTCACTTATCATTTGGAAATTCGGGGTATTGTTTAATTCACATATTTTCTTAATTCAATTAGAAACAATTTTGATGTATATAATTATACAATGCACTACAGAATTATATTATGTACAGCAATAAATGGGAAGTAAATAGAAGTCAAAAATTTTCGCAACTGCAAATTAATGAATACAGAAGAAATTACATTCTGCCCAAGATGCGATTGCACGATTTAGAAAAAAAGAATCAATTTGATATACAATGTATTTATTTAAAAAAAGGGACAAAAACAAAACGTGTTCGTGGAAAAACAACAAAAAGTGAAATATGCAAATCAATTAATTTAGGTTTTGAGTGGACAATTAAAAAATCATTCACTGTTGTCTGCGTCGAAACTTGATGCGGGCGGGTTGAGACGATTGGAGACTGAGTTTTATGACGGGAAGCACTTGGTCCCTCGAGTCCAGAGAGTGAAGGCAGAAGCTTCTCAGAATGTGACACACCAGGATTTTCACTTCCATCTCAGCAAAGACGCGTCCTGTGCAAAAAAAAAAAAAAAAATGTTTAAAGAAAATGAAACAATCTGTTTAGAAATGATCAGATTTATAGAGATGATCATCTTCAACGGGGAAGAATGAAGGACGAGATTCCTTGCAATCGCGAATCTTCATAACCGGCTACACGGAGATTACATGAAGATTTCAAATGACTGTAAATACAAATTATTTTCTTTCAACATTAAATCACATGAATGTGACATTATTTGAAACACATTTTGTTTTCTATAATTCTACATGCTTGTGTGAATAATATTGCTGAAATTAAAGTTAAAATTGAATTTCAATAGAAAATTGGTTATTGATTCGGAAAGTTAGAAAATTAATTTTTGTATATTAATAGATATATCACTATTTTGTAAAGGCGTCTGCTTAACAGAGATTAAATAGAAAACAAATTTTATTTGCAATTTGAAACGATTTCAAATGTCTCTTGCAATTTTTCTAAAAAAAAACATCTTTTATTTCCATTATTGATTTGATATTGTGTTAGCATATACCTGAAAAAGTGATAGATCAAATGAATCAAATGTATGCACTCATTTCGTTTATGAAAAATTAGATCTGGAATCATTTACAAAGAAACAATACAAACAATTAACTAACATAACATAAGCACATAAGGATGAATGAATTTTTTGAATTGATCAATTCAAATTTTTTGATTATCAATGAATTTTCTGTGATTGATCCAGGTTGGTGAATAGATTACAGTCTTAGAATACAAGTAAAATTATTGGTTATTTACAATCTTTCCTTACATTTATTATTACACTATTTTCTATCAAAATTCATGGAAGGTTCAAATACTATTTAATACATATTTTCGTTATTAAAACAAAATATTTTAAATATATAATTAATTGATAGATTTCAAACTAAACGTTTCACAGCCGTAGCGCCGATTGAGCTGTACTTCCTCTCGGGTGAGAGTCTCGAGACCTACTGTCCATTTCTCCAGAATGCCACAGGGGGCTCTCTTGCAGTGCATGGCAGGAAGCACGTTTACAGCACTATTTTTTTTTCAAAATGTATCTAAGGCTGAAATACTATTTAACATTTATTTTAGATTTTAATATAAATTATTTAAAATAATTATATTTTTATGAATAAAACTTCCGTATATTTGTGTTATAAAAAATAATGTTGTAAATGCTTGGAAAGGTATTGGCTATTTAATTTTCCTTAATAATTGGCTCCTTAGTTTTTTTTAAAAGTTTAATGTTGTTATTTTAATTATTAAAATATAATATTTCAATGATATAATTAATCGAATTTTTAAAAATAAAACAAAATAAAATATATGTGTATTTATATTTATATTTATATTTATATTATATGAATAATATTTTATAAAAATATATCTAGGAAGAATGTATAATTTTTAAAATGCATGCTGCTGTAGAAATAATTAGTTCAAGTCTTTTACCAATGCAACCTCTCGGACCCGCAGCAAAAGGAATGTATGCACACTCAGGAATACGCGCGCTGTTTTCCGGTAGAAATCGTTCCGGATCAAACTTCTCTGGATCCGGAAAAACGTCTTCGTCTCTGTGCACAAAGAAAGGTGAAACAATAACTTGCGTTCTTTTTGGTATTTTGTAGTCACCTGGAAAAAGGCTCACTATTTTAGAGTTTGTTAAAAATAAATTATAAAATTAAAGCATCAAATTATAGAAATGTTAAGAAAAGAAACATTTTTGTAAAACTTCTAAATAACAATATTTATTTAAATTTCCAGTCAAATTTTTTTCTATTTTAAATGCCTTTATTTAATTTGTGTAAGTTTTAAGACATAATAGCATATTAAAAGTGGAATTAATTTCAAAATGTTGTTTTGCAAAATGAAGGTTTTTAGACATTTTTTATTAATGAATATTAATTTATGTGTATTGATTATTTAGTAGCGATATGTTTTATAATTGTTTTGTACAAAAGAGAGGCAAGAAAAATAATTTCTTACAGATGCTGATGTCTTCAGAAATTTTTCTGGCAATCACAGCCGCCGGAGGATAGAGTCGATTACTCTCCTGGAACAATGATTTTTAAAAAATTAGTGATGACGAAACATTTAAGGACATTTTTGTACGCAATGCAGAAAAAATTCTTTTACAATTTTATGCATTTTGATATAGTGAATACTACAGCTGAATCATTGACATGAATATTGTTTAACATACCGTGAGATGATCCATTAAAATTTGATGAAAAGCTTGTATTAAACTTTTCCAAGTATTTTTTTGCCAAATTTTTTTTTAAGTTTTATTTCCATTTAAAGGAAAATTAATGTAAATCTAAATTATATATATATATATTTATTTATATATATAAACTCTAATAATATTACTAAATTTCGGTGTAACACCTATATAAGCCGCAGATTATTTACCATATGTTTTTTATATTCTTGTGATACTCCACAAGATTTATCATAGCAAATTTGTATAGAAGTTATTTAAGCTGTAACTAATGCAATTTTTTAAGAAATGTGATTTCTAACGTAAAGTTTTATTTTTTTAAATGATTGACAGAATCCATGGTGGTAAAATTTTATTTATATCAAAACCCAATATTAGACTAAAAATCACGGAAATCACGAAAAAAAAAAATTATTAAGTTAAATAATTGCATAGTTTTGATCAGATCATATACACATTTTTTTACCAATACTTATCGTCCATGTCTCTTGATGGTTTATGATATTCTTTAAAATTTGTTGACTAATAGTAAAACTTTGCAAAACTTTTATCAGTTCTTTTTTAGTGCCCATTTTGTATAATCATTATTGCGTCTTAGGATTGCTTGTAATAATGAGCCTTGTATCTATCATTGACTGTATTAGTTTTCAATGAATTCTTTTGCTTAGATTTCACCCAGTTCTTTACAGAAGAGATCTTCAAAGTGTGATACGATGTAGGCTCACAGTCTCTCATGGGTCGTTCTGTCTGGTTTCAGAAGCAATTGGGAAGATCAGAATTATAAATGCTTCGGTTCTAAAAAGATGACTTAAGGGATGTAAAACCCTTTGTGTTTGGAAAAAAACTGAACGTTTAAGAAAAATCTGCTCGAGAAGTAGGAAAAAAAATCCTCGTGCTTTTGCGCTTTAAAGCATGTGCATTTTCGTTGTTTTAAACTGCATTTAATTTCTTTTTATTTATAATGATTTGTTAAAGCATGCTTCATAAAATTTTTTTTAATAATCGCAATTTTTAATCGTTTCACCTCTACCTATGAAAAAAATTTGTTTTTCAAATTCTTGTTATAGTTCTGAATATGTTACATGTTACGAAGAAATGTCATATATTAATTCATTCTTTTTGACATCATCAATTGAAATTTTAGAACTTCTTTATGTGTCTTTCCCTTATTTACTTTTATGCACAGCCTGGCACGTGTACCCTCAGGGGTACACAGAAATAAACCTTGGGATACGCCGAAGAAATAGTACCACTACAACAGCAGCTTTAAGGAATTTTAATAATTTTACTTTACAATAATTTCAATGTCTTAAAAAAGGTTCAAATGTTAAACAAAATATCCTTGAAGAAACTACGGATTTAAGATGATTCTGATAATGAGTCTACTTTTGTTGCATTAAAACTGAGTAACAGTGTCGATACTGATAATTTTTTAAGTTCCTTATCTATCTTGATGACATGCATATTATTTATGAAATGTTATCGAAGTCATAAATAAAGATATCAATTTTAATACGCAATTTTAAAACAACGTTGAAAAACAACTAACCAGATAACCACTAACCAGATAACCACCAGATTAACCAACCAGATAACCACTTAGATACCTCACTTGAGGATTGCTTCTTTATAGCAAAAAGTAAATAAAAATATATAAAGTTAAATACACTGTTTTAAAACAACGTTGAAAAACATGCAATACTCAAACTAGTCTTTTAAAAAAATGGTTGCACTTATTAATAACCGTTTAGAATCATTCCTTGAGGATTGCTTCTTTGTATCAAAATATAATAAGCCGAACACCATTGGCAAAGTGTTTGGTAATAATTGTATTAAAAATGCCATGAATAATTCATGAGGAAAAATATTTTGAGAAACCAAAATGTCAACAAATACAATTATACCAGATGTATAAAAATTATTGCTCATAATTTAAAGAAACTATTCTTAAGAAATTAATTACTCAGTGTGGAAAGTTTGCTATACAGAGATGTGGATGAATACTTTAGAAAAGTGATCTTAATGAATAATTCCATGTTTGAGGGTTTTTTTTTCATTTGAAAATTGCCTTTTTACAAATTAAAAACTTTTGTAGACAGAATTTTTAGCAATTTTACAGATTTTTCAAGTATAGAAAAGGTGAATGGGACATCAACCTATTATTTACTGAAATTGTAAAAAAAAAGGATCATCTTTCAATTGCAGATAACGAACAGTTAAATGACACGAAAGAAAGGATAACGTTGCAATCAAATTTAAGGAAACACCTCTTCATTATCTTTGTATGGGGATTGATAACCGAATATTCAGATTTAGTAAATACAGCAAACCATGTAGTCTTATCATTTAATTCTACATACCTGCGTGAAGTAGCCTTTTCTGTAATAACCGAAATTGTTTGCTGATTGAAACAAATATGTAATAATTGGACATTTGACTACACACACACACGCACACACACACATATATATATATGGTACAAAGAGTTTAATTATTAAATTTTTACAGTGAAGGAGACATCAGAGAGAAAATCTAGAAATTATGTTCCTTTAAACCAAATTAGAAGCGCTGGGAGATATTTTATGCTGATAAACTTTTATTTATTTATTCTATAAAATTTAAGACAGCTGATCGAAAACCAATAACGAGCATCATGTTTACCCGAATAATATTTGTATTGAAAAAAAGATGTTGAAATTGTCGCAGACAGATATTTGTTCAATGTTTAGTCAATTATTTTATATTGTAAATTTGTAACAATTTAAATACATAAGTCTGAAAACGTAAGAATTTTCGAAATAGAAATCAACACCTCAACTACAAACTAGAGATATTCATGAAAAACCTAAGCATTGGCGACAATCCTTGAACCCTTCTGCGACCCCTTTGGATCTGGTATCAGATATATGGTGAATGCTTAGTGAAGTAGATTTTTTTTTTTGTAAAATTTTAACAACCTACATATATAAGACTTAAACCCAAGGTTTTCAGTCATTTTTGAAATAGAAATCCAGACTTCAAGAACAAACTCAAGGTATTCGAAAAAATTTTATCCATTGGCAACCCTGTCTGGAATTGGATCTCACGTTTAGGACGCACTCCAGGTATTTGAGTTCGCTCAGATCGCCGATCGAAATAGGACCCTTGCTGTCAGCTCCCACTACGCTGTCCAGCTCTTGGTGTATCTTCTCCTGTACCTCAGGGTACAGACCTATCAAGTACAGGGCCCACTTAGTTGTAACCGCAGTGCTTTCATGACCCTACAATTCGGCAGAGAAGATGTAATTCACAAATTCACAATAAAAATATACTTTTAATATAAATTTTTTGATTTGCCTGTGATGATTGCCATTTTTATCTGTGATTGAAATATTATAATACTATCGTAATATACGTTATGCTATAAATATATAAAAATTAATTATAAAAATATATCGCGAGAAAATTAGGTGCTTAAGAAATCACCATAAAAATAATATTAAACAGGACACATAAAATCCTGAGTAAACAAATTTAAAAGGCAAGAGCAAAATGGATTAATATTTAAATGTATTCACAGGAGAATATGAAATTTTGAACATTCCTGTCGTGACTGAAAAATATTTCAACAGCTTGCAATCTTTATCTTTTCAAAAAATAAATGAAATTATTAAATATTAACTAATCAATTAAAATTAAATATCTTAATAGATATTTACCTGTGCCATATTGAATGATTAATTTACAGAAAGCTTTTATTCTTTACTTTCTGCGTTGCTGTCTTTGTGTGTGTGTGTATCATCTTCTGTCAAATCTTGTCTTCTCTTACAAAAGGAAGACAATCGTCCGTAGTATGCTGTTTTCAGAAGTTCATCCATTTATTTTTAAACTTCCAGTTGTTAATCTCTCAGAGTTCAGCATGAGACAGGACACTCTATTATGCTAACGAACTGACATTATTATGCGACGTTTTTCCGTGAATTAATCCACATAAATACTACCTTTATAGAAAATCTTATTTTCTTTCATCTAATTATTAATCATAGTTCATGAATTGTTCAAGAGAGATTAAGAAGTTTGGATCTTAACAGAGATTTCTATCTATAGATAATGTGGAGCACATGCCGCTGAACATCTTGTCACCTAAGTTTGAAATCTATTATGTTTTTTAAAGTTGATCGTCACACACCAATTATGTAGCCTCTGTTGCTCAATGGTCTGGGAGCTCGTCGAGAAAACCCCCAAGAGAACCACACAAAACTTTTCTTGATTTCCCATACAAGTTCTATATAATTATTATCTACATTGACTGAATATAAGAAAAGTGGAAGGGAAGAGACCCCGAGATGATATTCACCATAAATAGTAATTGCAATTGATACTTATATTGTCTCACTCTGTTTATGGTTTCTTTTCTTGAACACGTTTTTAGGTTAATATATGTTTGTGTGTGTTTAGAAGAAGAAATGCAGAGGATATTACCGCCGAGATAAAAGTGTCCACTTCTTGTCTGACACCTTCCTCGTCAAACACTTGGTCTTCGATGTGCAGCTTCAAGAGGACATCCAATAAACATTTGGGTCTTCTGCTATCGTCTCCCTTCATGTAGCTCAGCTTTCTCTCTTTTATGATCTAATTTTATACATAAAATTTCTTGAATTAAAAAACAAAAATATTCCTTATAGAAAAATAAATACAGTCACTATTTAAGTTGAGTAGCCAATTACAATTCTGAGTAGAATAGTGGTAAAAGTCAACACAGGAACACAATGCATCCAAAGAAAATAACTGTACCTAACATACAAAAAAAAAGTCTGATTAATAATATTATATAAGGCTAATATTATTCGTTTGTATGATTTCCGTCCGGTGAATAGGATTAACCAAAAATGCTTTTCCTCCCGTGTGTTACCTTGAAAACAGTAAAGAACCTGTTTATTATGCTATTCCTTATTTTCCTATTTTAAGAAAACGGAGCTAATTAAATAAATAAAAAGTAAATACTTCAATTTTAGAAAAACACAATCTATTCAGTGCATTAATGTTATTTTCGATATAATAGGTAAGAACCGTTCTCAATAAGGCTCCGATGCAAAGTGTTATTGTTATATTCATCTTAGTTCTGATCAATACACGAGATCCACAGATCTGTCGGCTACCAACAAATATAATATATCAACCGGAGGAAATTGTTTGATCATCTTAATGTTATGGACCTCCGATAACATTCCTTGTTGGATCCAAAGAAGAAGCCCGATTCTTGGTCTAGCTGCTGTCAGCACTGCAATCCAGCAATGTTTAACTGCGCCCAGCTGTGGTTCCTGCTGCAGGGAATGAAGAGACTTGGCGGGAATTAAGATATCTTGAGTAAAAAGGGGCAAAGTCGAAAATATGTTCTGTTTACTGATAGATTTACACGACACGCAAATGAGCGGCTGTTACTCTAATCAGGGGTGGCCAACACACTTGATCTTGTGAGCCACTTTGGAAATGCATCCTAACTCCGCGGGCCGCATACGAAATTATATATCACCCTATTAGATTTAGATTCACTCTAGCCATTTTTTGGAGTGAAAAATTGCAATATAATGAGGGTTTTTTTTTGTGTGTGTGTGTGTGTTTCATGTCAACATGGATAATATAACAAAAATGATGCTGAACGCACATTGTAAATAAACATATAACACTAAAAATGAACTGTAAAAAACATATAAATATAAATTAAATAAGAAAAATGATTCGCGCGCCTCAACTGTTCTCAGAATACAATTTAATTATTCTGCCAACACAAAACTATAAACTCATCAATAAAACCATCAGTATCTGTCATATATTCGCAAGAATATTATTTCAAAATCAAAGTTCATTTTTTTCTTATAATATCGGCAATTAATTTTTGAAAAAAAATGCCCATATAATGTATTTTTTTAATACATTATATGTGCAATGTATTTTTTAAATACATTAGTTTCCACTACTTTGGCCATTACAGAATAAATATATTTTGTAAAAGTGTGATAAATCACAGGGAGCCGCAGGTTGGCCACCCCTGCTCTAAATGAACTGCAGGAAGAAAAGGTGTCCTCTCAACCATCTTTGCAAATTTCGGGGAATTCATAAGTTAATGAAATAGGAACTTCACTTATGAGCAGAAAAGTAATACTTATGATATTTAAAACATGCATTATCTTTCATTGGTGGGCAGGATGGTTAATGCTCCGGCGGGAAGTATCACAGTTTTAATTTTGAATCTTGGCGGTGGTTTGGATATTCGTTAATGGTTCGGCATCCACTTTAAACTGTAGGTCCTACAGTGCCTACAGCCTACAGTCCTATTAGCATACAGTGTGCAAAAAGTTACCCTAGTACGCAATTCGAACCAAGCATTCGCATAGACTTTTCCGTTAGACATTTTTTTCTGTCTAAATTTTATGAATTTCCCGATTCTAGATTGAGCTATGTCAAACAAAAGTATCTTTCTTCGGCAATTATAAAACAGAAGAATAAAGTTGTCGAGTGTTGGAATACTCGTTAAATCAATACAATAACATTGAATTATTAGTTTTTCATTTTACAAATTTCATAAAAAAAATGATTACAAAATGTATACGATATGGAAAACTTTTAAAGAGTTATATTTGTCCAGATTGCAGTTAGGCTTCACCATCCTTTCAATACTTGGGGCACAACAATTAAAGCATCTTTCGCAGGTTCATATATGTTTGGACAAATGTAATACTGACAACTACTCAAGGTTAGACATTGAATTTATCAGTCACAAAATATATAATTTTTCCGATAATTTTGCACAAAATAAGATAATATGTATCTTTGTGAGTATAATTCTTTTTTAAAGTATTTTCTTGGAAAAACTTTTACAAAAATTCAAGAAACACATATAGGATATAAAACATACAAAATTATCTTTATTTTGTAATGAAACAAACTGATTTTAAGTAATTTCCTTTCATTCCTCTTTAAGTTCAACAGGCAAAATGCAATAAATATTATTTAATTATCGCATTAAAAATTTTTGTAAAAAATCCTTACATATAATTATTTAATTTTATTTAATATAGGTTTTTTTTAAAAGTTAAATGAAATTTTCGTCTTACACGTCTAGAGAAACCGTGAGCTATTCTGAGGTGCGGCAAAACTTGTCTGTAAGTATTTGAACAGCGAAAAAATATAAAGTCAGGCCATAGCCAAAATTTCCAAATTCTTGACATTGCCACGTCTAATAACCTGAAAAGAAATAAAAAAAAATGCATCTACTGCTTCTTTTAAACATTCATCATAAACATATCATTTTACTCAATCTCATTCACTTGCATATATAAATGACACTAAATCCTAAATTCTATATAAATCATTTTTCCTTAATAAATATAAATTTATTATCTAACATGAATAATATCTACTTAAGCAAAAATGGGTTAGATTTCTAAACTTCATATGCTACTAAATTTTTAGTTTTCACAAGTACAGAAACTGCTAATGATACACGATGACCTGTTTTTAAGTATTCTGCATTAGCGATGTTTTTAACTAGAACAGCAGAAAGAAATGTTAGCTGAGAGCGAAGAATATCATAAGAAATGCAATTGCAAGGATAGGGTTATGAACATGCAAAAACATATTAAATATCTGATTGTAATTTAAATAATGAATAAAAATATTAATAAAAATTAATTTATGATATTTCATGTTAAAAGTTGATTAAAAATGAATTTATTTTATTCAGACAACCTGTTATAACGAATAAAGAACTATCAACAATATCATGACACTAAGAATGGGTGAAATGCCTATGCGAAATTTGTTTGATAGTAACTGCTTGAATTCAACTGAATAATATAAGTGGTCGTCCAAATACAACAACTTATTTAACATACCTTTGAAGAGAGGACGCATATTCCTCGGCTTCACTCTGCAGAGCTCCGATTTTTACACCCAAAATGGATTCTGAAAAAGAAAGCTTGCATGAACATTTCATTTGCCAAGAGCAAATTTTACATCCATGGAATCTACATGTGAAAAAAATTGATTCCACCCAATAAATAAAATTTTTTTTTTTTTTTTTTTGTAATTTATAATAAAGCCTTTTGAAAATACATGTTTGGATACTTTCTCATTAATCCTATATGTTTTTATTACTTATTGTAACGAAGATGGCAACCCCAAAATGAGACTTTACACTATGTCAGGCGAATTTCAGTGTTTTGTTTTCAATTCCTCTCATTTGTGGGAGAGGGTGAAGATATAAGTGGCAAGCAATATCTTTCAAATGGTGCGATCACCAACATCACCGCAGAATCCACATCATTAAGATTCACTTTACATTCGTTATGACAATAGTAAATTTTTTTATTAACAAGTAGTGCTGCAAGATTCTTAAAAGAAATACAAGAAGTTTCTTTTTACACTAGAAATGATTTTAAGATTATTTAAGATCCTATTTATTACAAAGTAGATTAATTGTAATTTTCAAGTTTAAGTGCCTTGGCCAAAAAGAGATGCTTTGACGAATTGGAAAGAGATCTGAAGAACCTAAAGGTCGCAAATCGGAAAACCCAAAGTTAGTTATTTAGTCAGATTTATCGAAAAGAAGTATAAATTCAAGAAGTTTTTTTACAATAGAAATGATTTTAAGATTATTTAAGATCCTATTTATTTATATTTAAGATTATTAAGATCCAAAGTAGATTAATTGTAATTTTTAAGGGGAAGTGTCAGGGCCAAAAAAAAAAAAAAAAAAAAAAATGGAAGGCAAAAAAAAAAAGTTGGATTGATGATGCGGAAATTGATCTGCAGAAACTTAAGATCAAAAATCGTAAAACCCAATGCTCGGGACAGACGACGTAAGATTCGCATTGTTAAGGAGGCCATGGCTCAACATATAGTATATCGCCGGGAAGTTAGCTAGCTAATTTGGATAGTTTATAATTTTCCGTAGAAATCCTGGAGAACATTTCTGGTAAAATGTTTGACAGTTGAATGTGCCGATCCCATATTTTGCTTTGTACATTTCGCACTTTTAATTAAACACAGCATTTCTAGACATTTATGTGTTTTCACTCGTCTACTGGTATTCGAAATGTTTAGTCATTATATTTATATTTGCACACGCACTCCGTTTATAAACCGTATATAAGATATGTAAATTGCATTTACCTATATTCATATTTTACATTACCTACATTTACACCCTACCTACATTTATATTGTTGAGATATCTTTTTATTAATCTTTTCTAAGGGTTTTCATGCAATGGACGAGAATTCAGACAAGATCATATCATATTTACTTCATATCGTATTGCATTGTTTTAAGTTAGAAACTGGCATTTACTTTTGTTTGAGAATTTTATTTTTTTAATTTAAGATTTTCGTTTTATGTCATTTATCTATGAAACACATTTCATTCAAAAATGCGAAAATGTCTTAGTGCTATAACATTAATATTTCTATAGTTTCCGTTTGAAATGTTTTGTTATAAACTGATAAATTAATTAATTTTTATTTACTATATAAAGACACCTAACGATTTCAAATCTAATATAATCCTTTCTAATGCTGTAACAAAAAAATTTTTTAATTCATAAACATTATATTGGTAATTTTTTCCATTTATGTAAATATACTTTGCGAAAACTGGATAATCTAAAAAAAGGATTGCAACTAAGGTATTAATCATCATTTCTTAATCTAATAAACTCTAATACTGCGTTCTTTGTCCACTTTCAAATATTTTGTCTCACATCCAGGAAATAACGCCCAATTAAGAAGATAATTAATATTTACGAAATTCGAATCACTTTGCTAATTTAAGTAAATGTGATTTTCATGTGTATAGGGGCGCAACTAAAGCCACTGTTATTCGATTGGCCTAATATTTTAATAGGTGCCATCTTTGAGATGTATAAATATATCTTCTAAATACCGTTTATCTAATACAGCCCCTTGTTGGTGTTGAATTTTGTTTACCTGATGGCCAGCAGTCTGGCATTGGGTACCACAGGTTTCTGGTTCGAAATCCGGCGGTGCCATGGATGTTTGTAATGGTTCGGAGTCCACTTTAAGCCGTAGGTTCGGGTTCGTGTGAACATAGAGCGTCATGGGGCCCAGTCAAACTTCTCTCACCCCCATCATTCCCAAAATGTAAAGCGGCAGCTCAGCTCCAGGCACAGTGATGTGGTGTATTAGTGTATTTATAATACAGATAAATTAGTTAAAAGTGCAAACGCAGGAAAATTGTCCATCGAATAGTGGATAAATTTGAATGGTGCGAGTAAAAACTGCAAACATTTAATTAATTTGAGTTAACTTTATAATTAGCAATTACACAATAATCTGAAATTAATTAATATAAGGATTGAAATTTTGCATTATAAAATTTAAACATCGTTTTGCATTTTATGCTATCGCATTATTCATATTTTCTGCGTCCTTTAACTCACCGCACACTGTATCCAATGAGCACAGAGATAGGGGTCTTTCAATGCACGTGAATTCTTTCCCTGCAGGTGATCGACCAACATCTGCGCATGCTCGTTGAAGACATCGAGGTACCCTTTGAGCATGGTGCTGTGGAAGCCAGCAGCGAGCAGCTTCCTTCGCTCTTTCCACTGGGAACTGTCGCTGCAAAGTGCAATGGAATATAATTTCAATACGCTTTTATTAGTTTCACCTGTATGTTTGTTTGTAACTGACTCTTTGGGCTCGATGTTGCCCTACTTTAAGCGATCCGATTTCATTGAAACACTGTAGACTTATCAAGGACCGAGGACACTGAAATAGTTTGATAAGTTTATTATCTCATCATGATTAGGATCGCCAGGATGAGTGATTTTATTTTAACTTATGAAGAGCAATTTCACCCATGTAGAATGAAAGTACCTAAGACATTCACCGAAATAATTTTTTTTAAATATCTCGTGTATTATAAAAATAAGGTAATATAATAGTAAAAATTAATTATTTCATTTATAGTCAGATATTAGGATATAAATGTTAATGTTAAAAATGTTAAGAAATTCAATTTATTAATATTAAAATGTTTTTAAGAAGGTTTTTTTTTTTATATATGAGATATAATCCAGATCATAAAACTTAAAGTAATGAAAAACTAACCATTAGACTATTCAAATCACATAAATAACTCGATCATTTTGAAACTATATATAAATAACTCACATCATTTTGAAATATTTTATTCAAAAAGATGAAACGAGCAAGAAAAGTGCAGTATTTAAAGACCAATATATAAAAATTATTTTTAAATTATCAAACAGGGAACATGCAATAGCACAAATTTTTAACTATATTCATCGAATTAACTCACCATGTAAAAATACCAGTCCCAATATATGGTTTAAAGAAATCATAGAAATGACTTTTTTCGATTATTCTTTTTTCTTTCAGCAGTTCCTGAAGATTAAAAAAACGTTTTATATAACAAATTAAGTTTTGGATTTCCAAAAAATGTATTATTTCTTAAATAAATACATATTACATAAATAATTATTTACTTATACCTAAATATACTTTATTCAGAATTAGACAAAAAAAATTTTTAAGTTGTAATATAAGTTGTGAAATTTATTTAAAAGTAAAATACGCTATCGCAATTGAATAGCTCCTTCTTTAAAAATGTAAAAATTCCCAAGGTCATCTACTTAATTTAATTTATTTTTTATTACTATATTTTTAAGAGAAGGAGAGTTAATTCTTAAAAATAAATTATTTAAATTATAGTAATCTATATCATACTTTCCTGCCACATAAAAAAATGAGGCAGCTCAGTTCATTTGCTAAATTTTTAAAAATAAGCTCATTTCAAATAGAAATAAACATACTTTTACTGCTTCTGCTTTGTGTAGGATTACCAATGGGACACCGCACAACCAATGTGTAAATAACAGATACTGTCTAAATTTTTTTGACTTTTCTGTGAAATACTTTATTATATCTGAAAAAGATATATTTAATTAAGTGTAATATCAAATAAAACAAGTAATATAAGAAAACAATTTTAAAGGCAATTCCTACTTTTTTGTCACTGTATTGCAGAAAGTCCTTTATAAATAATTTTTATTCATTTTTTTAAGTTTATCTGGCGCCATCTATTGATAGATATATGCAACTTAAATCTAAAAAAAAACTAAAATTAATTAATTAATATTTAATTAATGAATTAATATGTGAAAACACTATATTAACATCAAGTGTCATCTTCTGCAAGTTCAAAAAAATGTATTTGAACTTGAGTGGATGAATAAAAAGTATTTTATTAATGATTCAAAATCTGAACAAGATATATATAGGGACAGTGTGAGCTAATAGAAAGAATTGAAAAAGAATAAAGTTTTACCATTACATGCGTTTTAACTTCTAATTTTTAAAACTTTATTTTTAATTTGTACTTAAAAAAAACCCTTTTATAAAAAATTGAAAAAAGGCAGTTTCATAATACAGAATTTGTTAATACATATTTCCGACGATTTTGCACTTTTTAAATGATGTTATAAAAGAGTAAATATTTTTAAAAAATAAATGCCTTTAAAAAAATTTAAGCAATTAAATTCATTAATCTTGTCTCCATTTTTAATACAAAGTGTGTTAAAATTGAAATGGATTAAAATGTATTGACACAATTAAATTTTGAATTTTAACACATTTTGAATAATTTTGCACCATTAAACTAATGTTTAATATACAAATAATTATTATTCAAAAAATTATTCTCATGACCTATCATCTCAAAAGTATTTCTCATATAAAATACTTCTAATTTTTCTTTTTTCTAATACTTCTGATTTTTTAAACATTTATTTTTAATTTGTTAAAAAAAGTTTTATGCGGTTTCATAATACGAACTTTGCAAAAACTGGTTTTCGGCCTCACTTCTAATCCACCACTTCTTACCACATTTTGATTAATGTTAAAAAATAGCAAATAAATTGTTTTAAAAGTTAAACAATATAATTTCATTATTAATTCAGAAAGTGTTAAATATGGAATTAAATGGATAAGAATGGATTGGCACAATCATATTTTGAATTTTAACACATTTTTAATGATTTTGAGTCATTAAATTATTATTCAATATACATATAACTCGTATTCATTATTTATTTATTCTGTTGGTCTATCATCTCAAATGTATTTCTCATATTAAATATTGATTGAAACTTTTAAAATGAAATAATTTTTTAAATTGCAACCAAAATATTGTTTTGCAAAAATGTATTTGAACTTTTTCCTTTGAAGAAATATCTAAAAAAGTCAAAAGAAAACAAAAGTGATAGATTTATTAATATGTTTCATTCATTTATATAAAATGAGGCCAATTAAATGCAATGAGGTTTCAGTGAAAATTTATGCAGCATGTTCCAATATTATTAGCCAAAACGTAAAGAAAAAAAATATTATTTTCATTTTTTGATAATGAATATGTGTTTAAATAGCGTATTTAAAATTTCATGGCTGACAAATATTTCAGGTAGAAATTAATTAGTTATTCCGAAGGAAAGTTGTAATAATAATGAATTAGAAAAAAGGAAATTTTTTAAACAGCCATACTTGTATAGTAGGTATTGAAGAATGTGACCAAGGAAACCACTAAAGAAGACTCAACACATTACGATGGCTAACTGACACACTCCACGCCATTTTCAGAATCCGCGTAAACTTTGTTTCAATATTGAAGTAGGTGGTGAGCTATATAATCACCTATGTATAATCACCCAGAAGCTATAGTAGCTAGTAGTGATCAAGGTGAATCATTTTCCATGGGCACCCCACTGAAACTTGATTCCATGTAGTAGTAGCATCCATGACGTCCATGCAAGAACTAAAAACGCATATTGAAAAGTTCATTCATTCCAATGAATCTCAGACCAGATTTTAAAATGAACTGCTATGAGATGCCTTGTCCCAAAGATTTATGAAACTGCATAAATCAATTGCCATAAAAAGAATCGGTTGCATTTGCAGAGATCAATATAGAATGCACATTCGTTGTTTATCGATTTTTTTAATCTGGTTGTGAGTTTTACAGAGAAATAAACACTGTTCATTAAAAAAAGATGAGTTGTCAATGATTACTTTGCATTGAGAGACCTTTAAACGAAACTCTGTTTACAATTCTTTCTACATCACAAATGCAATTGTGGAGCGATATTGTTATCGGACGCTTAAATTGGCAGTAAAATGATACTAAAAGTAGATAAATTAATGAGGAAAGTGAACTAAAAACTTCATGACCATTTTCTTTTGTTTTTCACCTATTACTCGCTTGAAAAAGGGTAAAACTCGTTTACATTAACTTTTCCTGCGTAGTTTCCTAAAAAAAATGATTTTCTTCCAAGAATAGTAATGTATTTGCATGAAAGGTCACTTACAGAGATGCAAGGCGTTCTTCTTTCCAGATGTAACGAACAAGATGGAATCCATCGCATCTGCCAACACTTGGAAGACGCTGTGCTTGTTGTCAGGAACGAATCGGCTGTACTTCTTTCTCCATAGAGTCAATAAGGCCAACACTGAGACGATTCCGATGAGCACACAAACAACGACTTCGAAGAACATATTGTAGAATTACTCCAGTGAACGTTTTGTGTGGTAAAATAATTCAATATATTTTTATTTGTAACTATTCTTCTTTTATACTTGATCTTAATTTTCCTTCCCCTTAGAGACATTTGCAAGTATTTTCTTTATTTATATGATCGAGCAAGGTCTTTTGATGTTATCAAAAATATTCCCGTAATTACATTTATAGCTTTACATTAAACTTTACATTATAAAAACCTTTAAGGATATTTTGACCTTGATAATTCTGTCTTACCTAGTTTCCTTAGAAATACAATACAAAGTATTATTACTGATCTTTTTTTAACCCTTATCTTATTTAAATGCTGTATAATGTTTCCTCTTATTATAGGATGCACACACGATTTTATGTATATGGGTTTTGGATTTGAGTTTTCCTTATATTTATAGTCAAAACAAGGGTTTGATAAATTCATTTAAGCAACAGGGAACATGTTTGGAAAAAGAAATACAAACGCGTTATGATTAACCAAAATGCAGACTCAAGCAAGTGACACGCGTGATTTGTGTATCTTTTTCTGACGAATATCTGTGTAGCATGTTTGGAGTTAAGCTTAAATCCAAGATCTAATTGCTACTTTTTTTTAGAAGTAACTTTTCCTAATACATTTCGTACAGTCACAGTTCCTGCTCACAATTTTTATAAAGTAATATGGAATATTATTTTAACAAATGTATGTACCATAACAGCATTTAATAAAAGTAGCTGGCTGGGATTCATTTAAATAATGACAACAATAAAATTCTTTTTTCCTTGTAAAATTTTATTTTATTCTAATGGATAAAAGTGAACTAGGCAATTTATAGAAATATATCACAATACTAATATACCTACACAAATAATAAAAAAAAAAAAAATCAAATGTAATGTTGAAGTTGTATGTTTCTTAACTTACCTTATAAATATATTACCTTATACACAATCTTATACTTATTTTATGAACAAGACACATAAAAAAAACGACGTATAGAATAAACAGAGAGCATACTTTCATTCGTCGAGGTGGCAAATCTAGCATTGGAAACTTGTGCAAAATTGTTTCCATAAAAATTTCCTGATAGCAAATAGTAGCTAAACTAAAAAATGTCTATAGCATTTTTGTAAGAAATTTTTGATCTAAAAAATTGTAAATTCATGTAATTACATGTTTGTAAATTCATGGCTTATTAGTATTTCATTCTAAGCGAAGAATTGTTGGAAAACTAATTTCGATCAATCTTTTGGCAAGATTAAAAATAATAATAATAATATTGTCCAGTCACATGGTCTAGCCAGGTTTTATGAAATTCTTTTTTTCTCCCAAAAAATTTCCTTCTTATTAAAGTATTCAACAACAATGCTCCGTAATCTAACGCATGAAACTTTCTTTTTCTAATCTAACACATGAAACTTTTCTTTTTCTTGTCATAATATCATTTGACAAAAAAATATACCTGAAATAATACTTGTTTTAATATAATCGAAATAGATTTCGAAAAAAATTGTCAATGTGTCGCAGAAATAAGAGATAATTAACAGCTATGTGGTAATGTGGCAGCTTCCCAACTAAGATAGATAAATAATTTTCTACTGAAGAACAAATATTAAAGAGTCGCTAGTTTTACTATTATACACTTTCGAATCAATTTTGAATTAAAAATTATATTAAATGTTTAAAGGAAATTATTTTTATAGGAAATTTTAGGAAATTGCATGCTCAAAAAATAAGGGACGCATATTTATAACTGCAATTTATGACACAGGGGATGGTAAAAGTAAGTGGAATCCATAAACGTTACCGATTAATATTTGCGATTATAAATATTTATTACTTTAGATCTTCTCCCCACCTCCCGAAAAAAAATTCCAATTATCTGCATGCAACATCTTCCGAATCACCGAAAAACTTAAATTCATGTTTTTTTTTTTTTTAAATAAAATAAATAAATATATATATATATAGGAGGTTTTTCTGAAAAACACCTATAGCAACATGGCAAAGTGTCAAGAAAATTACCTTATACCATTGAGAATCATGTTAAATGGGTTATATATGCTTTTTTGTTTATTAGTAACTGTTTATACAGTGTTGCTGACATTGCACTGGTGGCAGAATAGCCCGGCACATCATGTTAAGAAGTTGGCATGGCCTGACACACAAAAAGTTAAGAAACCCTACAACGAAAAAGATAAATGATTTATACGACAGGCATCAAAAATTCCTTTCGATGGTGAAGAATGGATGCGATCTGTGCTTCTCTGAGAACATAAACGAATTTCCTTTTCAGATATTTCCTCTCACTCTTCTGGAAGATTGTTCTTACTAATTTGTATTGAAATATCGGGGAAATTTCAACTCTGTGGTTGATTTCCAAGTAATACTGAAGCTGTCTCACAGAGGCCACTCTGTCTGAGAAGGATATTTTTAACGCCCGACATTTAAAAGCGCATTGCACCATGGTACACCTTTTGAAAATGAACGATTTTAAAGACATATGAAATCGAAACTAGAGACAACAAATAATTTTAGAAAATCGTGTCTTACCTAGTAAATATGGGGGGAAAAACACGATAGTATAGTTAATAGACAATTAGTAATAATTAATAGATAATATAGTTAATAGACAATTAGTAATAATTAATAGATAGTATAGTTAATAGACA
>BPLQ01013063.1:0-34701 GCA_021605075.1 Caerostris darwini | reverse complement strand
TTAATAGACAATTAGTAATAATTAATAGATAGTATAGTTAATAGACACGATAGACAATTTTCCTTTTTGAAATTTCTAATATTCATTTATTGAAAAGATACGTTAAATCTTTATTCATTAGAATAGTATATCGATTTTTTCATTAAAGGAAAAATGAAACCAAAAGTTACGCCACACCACATACTCTATTCAAATTAAGAATTTATCACAGTCTTTCAGGAATATTGGTTTGAAAAAAAATTTACAAAGGAAAGTACGAATTTTTTTTTTCACCCAGTCATTATACTTTTTAAGGATTTTCTTAATAATTCGTACAAAATTTAAAATAATCGTTGAAAGGGAAAAATAGAATCATCACTTTAAATGCATTTATCCCATAACTTAATTGAAAGCTTGTTCAGTTGTCGTAATATTGTTCCTTTCTACTAATAATAACATTCCTTTTTTTAATCCATTAGCTACTTTTTAAATACCTCTCCCGTGTGCAGTTAAAAAAGGAAAAGAATACAATTGCTTATTTACCATTGATTGTTCAGGATACCTTATTTGATTTCCCTGTTTCAAATTTAAATGCATTGCTCAAACAAGATTTTTGTTATTATGATTTATAAATTGTTTTAAATATATATTATTTAGATTTCAGACATTGATATTTTATTCATAAATTTAAACCTTGAATTTTTGTGGAAAAAAAAAATAATAATGAAAAATATATCTTAACACTTTCCCTTATTTTTTAAATAAATTTTTTCTTTTGTTTTATTTGAGTGGCAACAGATCATAATACTACAACTTTAACTTGTGAGTTGTTTGGTCGTACGAAAAGAAGATTTTTAGATTTTATGTGATTTCACATCTTTTAAATAAGTACGTCCATTAAATCAGTTTTCTTCGAATATGTTCTGGTTTTAAAAGTTAACAGAATCCCAATGCATAATATTAACATTCCTAAAGTATATCTTACTATAAAAAGATGGCAATGGAATGGATTTAAGATTTATTATTCATTTCTTATTTTTTTAGAGAATAAAATTTAGAATCCTGTACAAGTATATATATATATATATGAACATAAGTATTTCTTTAATATAAAGAAAATCTTTCATAACTACCACATTGTTTAAATGTGTCTTTGCTGTTTTAATGTATTTTTGGGCATTATAACTAATTGAAATTTACTTTACGGTTAAATGTGCTCCTACTTTGTTCTTATTGTGAATTGCAGTTTGCTGCTCAATTGGTTACCTTTTTAGACTTTTATACTTTAAAATTCTTTATATTTAACATATGAAAAAACAAACTCATTCATTCTTCTCAAACAAAGTGAATGAAGGAATTTTCATTTTATACGTGTTTAAAAATTCAAGGTGACAGAATATTTTTGCAATTCATTATATATACATTTATTAACATCTATTTTTGAAAATAGTTAATAAATTCTCAAATATTTCTAATGAAATAATTTGTATAGAAATAAAATCATTATTTATTTATTAGTAGTGTATAGTGTACAAGATGAAATACTAATGCTCCGTATGCTGGATGTCTCAAAGAGAATAATTTCCCTGAAAACTACATTTACGTTTTTCTAATTCGTAAGAAGTTTCTTCTTTATCTGTCTCTTATAAATTATGCTTGATATCCACATTGATAAAAATTAATTAAGAGTGCAGTCCTTAAAAAGATTCTTTAAATTCCATAATTATAATAGTGTATATAAAACAATTATTAGAACCAGCATGGCAAATTGTTTTCATACTATTCACTATTTGTTACTTTTTAAAATAATGATTAACTAAACTTTATACTAGCATAGTATCAGATGTAAATTGACATAATAAATTTTAAGATATATTTAATGAATGAAAAAAATTTTAAAAAGAAAAAAACCCACTCACATTTTCATCTCTTTATAATATTTTTTTGTTTATATTCATTTTGACCTCTTTTGTACAATCGTTATATGAATGCAATTATTATAAAAAATATTAGACGATTTAATATAGACAAATGATTTTTTACATTAAATTTCAATAGATAAGTTTATGAATATTATAAAATATCTTTCATATAATATATTTCGTTTATATTCATTTTTTATATTTTATGCATAAGATCTTACAATGTGCAATAGTTGAATGCACTTTATATATAAAACAATAAATGTAAAATTCCTATTTTTCTAGATTTTTTGTAATAAAAAATGTAAAAAAATTATATTCATTTCAGCTATCATAGCATGAACGTGTATAATCAATTGAAAAGAAAAATGAACTATAACAATTTCAAAATATTTGATTAATATTTAGTTACTCATTTATTTGTAATCAAAAAATAGTTTAATAAATAAGAAATATAATTAGTTATCATCAACTGACGAACAACATGTAGCAAAACAGTTAAATTAATGTCCTGTTCAAAATCAAAAATAATGTGAACATAAAACTGATTATGGAATAAGGACAAGAAGAAAATAAGCTTCTACCACAGAATACCAGTTATCCAAATAAATTTTTAAAATGAGTTCACTTTAATAAATCACATTTGTTATGAAGATTTTAAAAGATTCATCATGGTTTAAAAATGTGAAATTTGAAAAAAAACCTTGCAGGACTTTTTAAATATTACTGTAATCACACAAAAGTCATAATAAAGAAATACATGAAGTACTCAGATGTATTTTGTACTGTTACTTAGCAATTTGTTTTTAATTTAAAATCAATGCAGTTTAATTTTCTAGAGAAATGTTTTTACTCAGATATATTTATTTTATCATTCCAGGTATATAACTTCATGTTTATTGCATAAATTTCATACTAATATAAAATTTCATTTGATTTATTGATGACTATATATTAAGTATTCCAGTATTAATTTGGTTTAGTATGAATTTTTTTGACATAGAATCCGCCTTATGTTACGTTATGACTTTCTTTTGAAACCTATCTCTAAGATTTTTTTTCTTTTTTGGAGAAATCAGGCTTCCGATATCTTTCCTATTAATAGATCTTTTATCCGAAAGGAGCTAGGAGCTAAGCTTTCCCATGAGATTCCTGTCAGAGATATTTCCCCCTACTAAATATTTCTTCCGATACTCTGAAAATTATCTCCTTTTCCTCTAAAATTTGGTGCAGGAGCTTTCGTAGAATACACTCTGTAATCGTTCTTGCTTGAATTCTGAACTGGGGTAAATAGACAATCACCTAGGTGGCACAGTATTTCCCTTCAAATTGGATGGTTCAATCCATTATCCGTGGATATCACACTGAAATTAAAATTGATCAGAAACATCAGCCCCGTCAAAACAAGAATTCAAAATACACGTTCAGTCGATATTTCATAACGGCCTGCAAGCGGATGAACTGTACAAGGATTTACGACATATCAACAATAAATTTCTATAAAAACATCATCAGTATTTGCAGAGATCACTAAAAGAGGACCATTTAATGATTATGGTTTGTATGACACAGCAAAAATCATGTACTCGGAACATTCTGTTGGTAAAGATTTCATCTGCGTCGTAACCAAATGTACACAACTGTCTTTCCAAATAATTCGTAGAAGGTTGAGAGGCATTGGACGTAAATGAGCAACTGCTTACAATTCCATCTTCATCACAGGGACATTTGTGATGGGGTATTTTATACAAACAAAAGTGATTCGAAGACCAGTTAATGAAACGACAGGAAAAGTTGAGAAATACAACAAAGTAAAGCTTATAAAATTAGTTTACATTTACCCGTATAGAGCTAAAGTAGTTTCCCAAATTGTGTGATTTTTCCTTTCTTGAAATTCTTCTTCTTTTACTTGAGCGATGTCTTAGTTACTATTTTCCCTGTTAAAAAAAACTATTTAATTTGATTAAATAGTTTGATTAATTTTAACTATTTGATTTTTTTAAAAACTATTTTCCTTAAATATTTGATTTGCTATTGTCTTTTGATGTTATCAAAACACTGGAATAGTCGTATTAATATTTATATATTAACTGATTTTTAAATTGTAATATTTTTTCCGGATCAATTCATCTTTATTAAATTTACCTTGTCCAATTTCAGCAGGTATAATATTGTAAACATTTCAGGTTCTTCGTATATTATTAGAACTATTTGCATCTCTTTCAATAAAAATAATATTTCCTCTTATTATACGATGGACATACAATGTTTTTGGAATTAGATTAAATTTTCCTTACAATTTTTTTCTAGTGGCAACCATTGACGTGTTTGGAGGCCTCGCAGTTACTGCATCGGAGAAACCTATTGTTTGCATCAGTACATCTCCAGCACTTATCATACGGCAATTCGGGGTAGGGTATAATTCACCTATTTCCCTAACTTAATTCGACGCAAATTTACAATGTATATATTTACATGATGCACTACAGATTTAAATTATAAACAATGATAAATGGGAAGTAAATAGAAGTCCAGAGTTTTTTGAACTGCAAATTAATGAATACCGAAGAAAGTACGATCTGCCCAACATACGACAACACGAATTAGAAAATACGAATCATTTTTGATGTGCAATGTATTTATTTAAAGTAAATAACAAAAACAAAACACCTTATTTTAACAATATGGAATAAACAAATCAATTAATTCAGGTTTTGAATGAACAATTCAAAAATCATTCATTGTTGTCTGCATCGAAACTTGATGCGGGCGGGTTGAGACGATTGGAGACTGAGTTTTATGATGGGAAGCACTTGGTCCCTCGAGTCCAGAGAGTGAAGGGAGAAGCTTCTCAGAATGTGACACACCAGGATTTTCACTTCCATCTCAGCAAAGACGCGTCCTGTGCCAAAAATAAAAAATAAATGTTTAAAGAAAATGAAACAAGGCGTGAATCGCGCTGTTTAGAAATGATCAGATTTATAGATAGTCCTTCATTCTTCCCCGTTATCATCTTCAACGGGGATGAATGAAGGACGAGATTTTGTCTACTTGCTTTACATCCTTGCAATCGCGAATCTTCATCACCTGCTATACGGTGATTACATGAAGATTTCAAATGACTGTAAATACAAATTATATTATTATTATTTGAAACACATTTTTTTTTCTCTAAAATTCTACATTCTTGTGTGAATAATATTGCTAAAATTGGAGTTAAAACTGAATTTAGAAAATTGTTTATTGAATAGAACAATTAGTAACAATTTTGTAAATGCAGAAAAAAATGTCGGTTATTTATAATCTATCCATACATTTTTCAATGGGTTTTAATGTTAACAAATAAACACAATAAAACGAATAAACAAAAAAAAAATTTATATTTATATTATACAAATAATGCTGCTGTGGCATTTTTGGGAACGAGCAGGCCGATTGTCTAACAAAAAGAGCTCAAGACTACATCAAATGAGATCTCCGTCACTGTCACTGCATTCTATAAAACTATATATCAAACAAATAATGACTTAAAGCCACAAGTTACAAGTTCAAGATGGGATTAAGTCCAAGCGTTGGAGAGCTGAAGATCTTTCAGCAATACCCAGCAATCCACGACGGCATGCTGTCGCCCAGTTCCGACTTTTGACTGGCCATGACTGTCTAGAACATCTCCATCGCATTAGAATCTTTTCGAACCCTGGCTGCCCCCTATGTGGTTGAACAGAGACCACCTCCAACGATGTGCGGTACTTGACGGCGACTCGGAGACAGAACTTTATAGGCGTGCAAGAGAACTTTTAAGGCAATGGCTTCGGCTTTGGACCTTTGCATTTTTCGGACGTATATCCTTTTGTATTTTTTTCCTTGTTATTATTATTATTTTTATTTTACTTGTACTTGCCTTACCATTGTAAATAATAATAAAAAAAAAATGTTGTATAAAAATAAATCTAGGTAGGATGATTAACTTTTAAAATGTAGAAAGATTTAGTTCAAGTCTTTTACCAATGCAGTCTCTCGGACCCGCAGCAAAAGGAATGTACGCACAATCAGGAATACGCGCGCTGTTTTCCGGTAGAAATCGTTCCGGATCAAACTTCTCTGGATCCGGAAAAACGTCTTCGTCTCTGTGCACAAAGAAAGGTGCCACAATAACGTGTGTTCTCTTGGGTATTTTGTAACCACCTGGAAAATGCTCGTTATTTTAGTGTTTGTTAAACATAAATTATAAAATTAAAATAAATAAAAAATTTAATTAAAGAAATGCTAAAAAATGAAATATTTTTGTAAAAATTTTAAATAACGATCTTCATTTAAATTTCCAAAGTTTTTATATTGTTAATGCCTTTATTTACTTTGTGAAATTTTTAAGACATAATAACATATCGGAAGTGCAAATTAATTTCAAAATGTTGTTTTGTAAAATAAAGATCTATAGACATCTGTTATTAGCTAATAATAATTTACATCATTAGATATTTATTAATAACAGGCGTTTAACATAAGCTCATATACGAGAGAAGCAAGAAAAAAAATGTCTTACAGATGCTGATGTCTTCAGAAATTTTTCTGGCAATTGCACCTGCTGGAGGATAGAGTCGATTACATTCCTGAAACAATGATTTAAAAAAATTAGAGATGACACAGAAATATTTAAGGACATTTTTATAAACAATGCAATAAAAATCTTTTAATAATTTTATGCATTTGGATTTAATGAATATTGCAGTTGAATAATTTGAAGGAATATTATTTAACATTCCGTAAAATGATCCAATAAAATTTGATGAAAAGCTTGTATTAAACATATAGAAGCATTTTTTTAGCCTATTTTTTAAAAGTTTTTTTTTCCAATTCAAGCAAAATTAATCTAATTTTAAATCTTTTTACATTTCTCTGATACTGAACAGGCTTTATGATAGCAACTTTGCATAGAAGTTTTTTAAGCAGTAGCGATTGCAATTTCTAAAGAAATGTGAATACTAACGCACGGTCTTATATTTTTAAATGATTAGCTGCATTCACAGCGGTAAAATATTATTTTATTAAAACCCATGATAAGGCCAAAAATCAGGACATTTTCTTTTTTTTTAAAGAAAAATATTGTTATTAAGTTAAATATCTGCATAATTTTGATCAGATGGCATGTACAAATCTTTTACCACTATTTATCAGCAACGTCTCTGGGTGATTTAGGATTCTCTTTAAGCATTGTTGACTAATGGCAAAGCTTTTTAAAATTTTAGCAGTTCTCTTTTAGTGCCCAGTTTGTATTATTGCGTCTTATGATTGCTTGTATTAATGTGCCTTGTATCTATCATTGACTGTATTAGTTTTCAATGAATTCTTTTGCTTAGATTTCACCCAGTTCTTTACAGAAGAGATCTTCAAAGTGTGATACGACGTAGGCTCACAATCACTTGCTAGCGCATGATAAATCGTCACTTGAGTGCGAGTTTCTCTCCTTGATCGTTCTGCCTGGTTTCAAAAGAATTTGGGAGAATCGAAATCATTAATGCTTCGGTTCTAAAATCAAAGTGCACGAAGACTTATATATATACATATGTACACATATATAATATGTTACACAGAGTTTAATTGTTTAATTCTTACAGTGAACAAAGAACAAATCTAAATATTATATTCCCTGAAGTCAAATTAGAAGCACTGGAACATATTTTATGCTGAGAAATTATTATTTTTTTATGCTATAAAATTTAAGAAAGCTGATGGAAACACAATAAGTAGCAACATGTTTACCTGATTAATATTTGTATTGAAAACATAAAACGTTGCAATTGTTGTAGACAACGTAACAGATATTTGGTGAATGTTTTGTAAAATTATAACAACTTAAATATGAGACTGAAAACGTAAGAGTACTTGTCATTTTCGAAATTGAAATCGGCACCTCAACTACAAACTCAAGAAATCTGAGAAAAACCCATCCATTGGTGACCCTGCTTGGAATTGGATCTCACCTTTAGGACGCAATCCAGGTATTTGAGTTCTTTAAGATGGTCAATGGAAAGAGGACCCTCGCTGTCAGCTCCCAGTACGCTGTCCAGCTCTTGGTGTATCTTCTCCTGTACCTCAGGGTACAGACCTATCAAGTATAAGGCCCACTTAACTGTAACTGCAGTGCTTTCATGACCCTACAAATCGGCAGAGAAGGCGTAATTCACAAATTTATAGTAAAAATATACTTGTTTTTATATAATTTGAACTGTTGCCATTTTTATCTGCCATTGAAATCTTCTAATACTATTGTAACTTACGTTATGCTATAATTATATAAAAGCAAATTATAAAAATATATCGTGAGAAAACTGTTTTCATAACTAACTACCATAAAAATAAAAAGATAATAATAAACAGAACGCATAAAATAATACTCTTGAGTAAATAAATTTAAAAGCAAAGAGCAAAACGGATTAATATTTAAATATATTTTCTGGAGAATTTGATATTCTGAACAATCTCATTGTGATTGAAAAATATTTCGACAGCTTGCAATCTTTATTTTTTCAAAAAAATTAAGTTATGGACCAGTGCCAATAACTTAATAGATATTGACCTCTGTCATAGAGAATGATTAATTTGCAGAAAGCGTTTAAACATTACTTCCTTCGTTGCTGTCGTGTGTGTGTCTTGCTTCAAATCTGTCTTCTCTTACAATAGGAAGACGATCGTTAGTCGTATGCAGTTTTGAGAAATTCAGCCGTTTATCTTTTAAGCAACCAGTTATTAATCTCTAGGAGTTCAGCATGAGACAGGACACTATTCAAGCAAACAATCTTATGTGACGTTTTCCTGTGAATTTATCTACATAAATACTTCCAAAACAATCGTTGTATGTAGATGTTAGCGATAATTTTCACTCAGAAATTAAAATTACTATTGCATAATTCCGGGATAATAAGTGCCAGAATAATAAATAAATTAATTGAGCATAAATGTTTTGGGAATGCATATATTAAATAAACATGCCCCTCATTACAGATGTTAATTAACCTGAAATATTATTTGGAAGTATTATTTTTATTTGGAAGTATCCCCTTCATTTTAAAATTTATAAATAATTCTTTTTCCAAAAATTGTCATACGTCTGTGATTCATTGCCATTTTATTAATTATGATAATTTGTCATTTCTTCTTTTTGCTATATCCCTGTGGACAAATAAATATATTTTCATTATTTAAGATTTTAGATGAGTTTCAGAATTTTTCAAACTGTTTTAGTGATAGAAGTTAACAATATTTATATTCCGGAATGTGAAGTACATGTAAGACGTTCTTTTAAAATTATAAATAAATAATTACACCCCTAAAGAAAATCTTATTTTCTTTTATCTAATTATTATTTTTAAGTCACGAATTGTTTTAAGAGAGAAGTTTGGGTCTTGACAAATATTCCTATCGAAAGATAAGTTTGGAGCACATGCTGTTGAACGTCTTGTGACTTGAATTTAAAGTCTGATTTTTTTTTAAGTTGGTTATCACCCACCAATTTGGTATCCTCTTTTGTTCAAAACTCTGGGGTCTCGTCTGGAAAACCACCAACAGAACCACACGAAGTTTTTCTTGATTTCCCAGGTATGTTCTATATAATTATAATCTACTTTGCTGGATTTTAGAAAAGGAGAAGGGGAGAGACCCCTCTATGGTATTCCCCCTAAATAGCAAATGTTAAAAAAAAAAAATAACGTTACAACCAATGTTATCTCACTCTGTTTAAGGTTTCTTTTCTTGAACACGTTTTTAGGTTAATATATATTTGCATATTAGCGAATGTATTTTTAGGTTGTATATGTGTAGGAGAATTTATGTAGAGGAGGAAGTTACCGCCGAGATAAACGTGTCCACTTCTTGTCTGACTCCTTCCTCGTCGAGCTCTCGGTCCTCGATGTGCAACTTCAAGAGGACATCCAACAGACATTTGGGTCGTCTGCTGTCGTCTCCCATTTCTCTCTTCATGTAGCTCAGTTTTTTCTCTTTTATGGTCTAATTTTATATGTAAATTATCTTGAATTAACAAACAAACATATTTTTTATAGAAAAATAAATACAATGATTATTTGAATTGAGTAATCTATTACAATTCTGAGTAGAATAGTGGTAAATGTCTACACAGGGCAACGTAGCATTTAACTAAAACAACTGTACTTAACGTATAAAAAAAAGAATAATCTACAATCTGCTACTTTTATTCGTTTACTAGTATGTGATTTTCGTTGGGTGAATCTGATTTAAAAAAAATGGTGTTTCTCTAGTGTGATCTCTTGAAAACAGTAAAGAACATATTCATTATCGTAAAGCCAGAGCATGGATGTCCAAAAATTATTTACCATCTAGCCCTATTGTTAGGAAACTGTACGAAACGGATCTAATTAACGAAAAAAAAGTAAATACTTCAATTAAAAAAAACAATCTATTCTGCGTATTAATATTGTTTTCTAAATAATATGTAAGATCTGTTCTCAATACTGCTCTGTAGCATAGTATTATTGTTATATTCATTTAGTTCTGATCTATATACGAGGCATCCATTTGTCAGCATCCAGTAAATATATCCGCCAGAGATAACTGTTTGACCATCTTAATATTATGGACCTCCGATATGTGTTGGGTGCCAAGAAGAAGTAGCTATGAGCACAGCAGTCTAGCAATTTGGTGACATATGTGTAACTACGTTAAAACTATTAGCTGTAGTTTCTGCTGCAAGGAATGAGGAGGCTTGACGGGAATAAAGATATTTTGTGTAAAAAGGCTGCAGCTGAAAATATGTTCTGTTTAGTGATAGATTTACGCGATATGCAAAAAAGCGGCTGTTACTCTGAATCAACTAGAGGAAGAAAAGGTGTCCTCTCAACCATCATTGCAAATTTCGGTGAATTCATAAGTTAATGAAATAGGAACTTTACTTATGAGCAGAATAGTAATAGGGATGATATGTAAATCCTGCATTCAGATACCCATGTATCTTTCCCTGATGCACACTTGATGATTGTTCCACTGTATTTAGATTCGAATCTTGCCAGTGATATGGATATTTATTTGTAGTTTGGAAACTGATTTTAGGCAATTTCCTATCATTCCGAGGTAAAACAACAGACAAAATGCAAAAAAGGCCTGTTTAAATATCGCATTAAAATTTTTGTATGACAAATACATATAATTATTTAATTTTATTTAATACATTTTTTTTAAAGTTGAAAATTGATGTCTTACATTTCTAGAGAAACCGCGAGCTATTCTCAGGTACTGCAAATTTTCTCTGTAGGTATTTGAACGGTGAAATATGAAGTCAGGCCATTGCCAAAATTTCCAAATTCTTGACATTGCCACGTCTAATAACCTTAAAGAAAAAATTAAAAAAAAACATCTATTACTTTCTTTAAAATTTTCGTCATAAACTTATTATTCATTCAATATCATTCACTTGCATAAATAAAGGACACATTACTAAATTGTACATAAATAATTTGTTTCCATATTAAATATGAATTTAATTATCCAAGGATAATATCTACTTATTATATTAATTTCTCAAAAAAATATGTTAAATTTCTAAACTTAATATATGTCACTAAATTGCTATTTTTTAGGAGAAGAGACTATCAGCAATATCCTGACATTAAGGATGGGAGAAATGTATGTGCTTCCTATGCGAAATCTTTTTGTAAGTAACTACTTGAATTCAAATGAATAACATAAGTAGTCGTCCTAAAACAGATGGGCAAACATTTTCGGTCGCGGGCCAAAAATCGAAAAAAAAAGTTTGGCGGGGCAAGATAAATTTTTCTTAAATTTTAAAAGCAATATTCAAGTATTACAATTTAAATATGTTAAAGAGATGAATGGAATTGCGATTTCCTTTTTAAAAGTTCCTTATATACAGGTTCGAAGTGAGATGTACTGATTCTAAGGAACAAGGCTATATGCTCATCTGTCAGTCTACTTCTGAAATAATTATTTCTAAGGTTCATTGCTGACAACACTTGTTCCCATATATAAGATGAAGCATACATGGCACTGATTTTCTGGGCGTGAGATACTAAATTTGGGAAACTTATTTTCGATAATGATTTGTAAAACTCTAACTTTGGCATATTTAGAAACAACTGCTTGAGATGATTGTTAGATTGTAACTCCATTAATTCAACCGGCAAATCTGATCTCACTGCTTCACAATTTACGCATGGTAAAAATATTCAATTCTGTTTGAATGGCACTGAAATCTTGAAATCTCTGTTCGAACTCATAATGCAGTTTTTTCAAGCCATCTTCATAATTCTTAAGCTTCTATTCATTTACTGAGGGTATTGAATTTAACCTCGGGAAATAAGACAAGTCGTTCATAGCTAGCTGCCCAGCAAACAGATTAAGTTTTAGTTTAAAAGCTTTGAGATGGGCCCAGATATCGACGATAAATTGTTTTTTCTCTTGCATCTTGACAGTCAAGTTGCTCATATGACAAAGAAGATCTGTGAAAAATGCAAAGTCCGAAAGCCATTCTGTATCTTTTAACATTTCGAACTCTGCAGAACACTGTTTCGCATGGAAGATCGGCACAATTTTGTCTTTCAGCTGCCAAACTCACTCGAAAACACATCCTGCACTAAGCCACCTTAGTATATCAGAGTATTCAGATTGCATGAACTGAAGAAAATCTCGAAATTGCCTGTGAGTAAGCCCACGAGATCGAATTGTATTTACAAGCTTCACGACTGCATCAAGCACAGTTTTCATATTCAATTCAGATTTATACAGAGTATCTTGAAGTATAACACAATGTAGAAAAACAATTGTTCCCAGGATAGTTTTGATTAAAGAGTCCAAGAAATCCAGATTTTTTTCCTGCCATATCTGGTGTTCCATCGGTAGTAATATTACATATATTTGTTATAGGCACTTTCAAAGTTAAAAGTTCTTCCTGAAATTCCCGAAAAATATCACATCCTGTTGTAATTCCCTTTAAAAAACGCATGCACGCCAGTTCCTCGGTAATTTCAAAGTTCTCATCAACACCTCTTATAAATAATACTAATTGAGCAGTATCATTTATATCAGTGCTTTCATACATAGCAATGGAGCAAAATTTAAACTGGTCAATATTTGACTCTAATTGTGATGTCAAATTTTTAGTGATAGCTTCGATTCTAGAAGTCACCGTTTTTCGAGATATGCTTACAGTCTGAAAATTATTTTTCTTGTATGGACATAAAACATCACAAACATGGAGCATGCATTGTTTAACAAACTCCCCATCACTGAGAGCTTTATTATTTTTAGAAATATTGTACGCTAAAACGTAACTTGCATGTGTAGCTTCTTCTTGGATACTGTTTACTTTCTTGAAAAGAATTTGTCGGTCTTATAATTTTTTACAAGGACTTTCTGCATTTTTTTTTCTTTCATATTCGGACATTGCTTCGTAACTGGCATTCTTATGCTTACATGTGAAATGACGGGAAATATTATATTCTTTGAAGACTGCTACAGCTTCATTGCAGATGAAACACACTGTTTTGTCTTTTACAAATGTAAAAAAATATTTCCAGGTCCATTCATCATCAAAAACACGGCACTCTGAATCAACTTTACGTTTTTAGTAACCATTTTGGGGTTGAAAGATTTTACAAATAACCCAAACAAGCACTAGTTATGTTATACTTTTAACAATTTCACCACTCTTCACAATGATGCTATATATCCGCAATCTTTTCATACACAATCAAAAATATTAGAACTCGCACCAAAAGAAAAAACCGCTGGCAGGAGCTTAAAATGCGCAGTCTGACAAATATGAGGTCTAATGTCCATAAGTCAACTCCGCGAGAAAGAGATAACGCTTGTTAGCGTGAATCAAAAGCTATAACTAAGAAAGAACTTCCGCTTTTAACACTTTACCGATTGAAAGCTGTCTGTGCGCACTATTTCCATCGATTTATTATTTGCAGAACAAAAATAGAGAAAGTAAAAAGATCATCAGTCCTTTGAAAAAAAGGCAGAAAAAATTAGATGGATATATGGTATATAAATATGCATTTCTTTTAATTTGCCTCGGACCGACAAATTAAAAATCTATCCGCGGGCCGGATAGAACCTCCCGGAGGGGCCGCCCATCCCTGTCCTAAAACAACAACGGAATGGGCATACCTATGGAGAGAAGACACATATTCCTCGGCTTCACTCTGCAGGGCTCCTATTTTTACTCCCAAAATGGATTCTGAAAAATAAAGCTTGAATGAATATTTAGATTGTCCAGAGCAAACTTTACATTCAAGCAATCCACATGTGAAAACTTGACACTTTCTCATTAAACATAAATTTATTCATTTCGATATATTCATTATTTATTGTAACGAAGATGGCAACCATGAAATGAGACTTTACATTTTGCCAGGCAAATTCCTGTCATCAGTGGGAGAGGGGGTAGATATAAGTGGTAAACATCATCTTCAAATGATACAATCACCAACATCACCACAGAGTTCACATCAGTAAGATTCACTTTATAATCACTAAGATATCAGGTAGTGTTGCAGGTTTCTTAAAATAAATTCAGGAAGTTTATAACAATAGAAATGGTTTAAAGATAAATGAATATCCTATTCAATACAAAGTAAATTTATTGTAATTTGCAAGGGTAAGTGCCAGGGCCGAAGAAAACTTTACCTATTGAGGGAAGCCAAAAAAAGATGTTTTGATGAAGTGGAAAATTATCTGAAGAACCTAAAGATCACAAATAGGAAAACCCAAAGCTCGGAACAGACGACTTTAGATTCCCATAGTTAGAGAGGCCATGGCCCAACATGTACTGTATTACCACGAAGTTATCTAGTTAATCTAATTTTTCTGGTGAAAATATTATACCTTTTGACCTTTGAATGTGGCATCCTATATTCTGCTTTGTGCATTTTGCACATTTATTTAAACGCAGCGTTTCTAGACATTTATATATTTCCAAACGTCTACTGATCTACATACACCCTACGTTTTTATATTCTTGAGATATCTTTTTATTAATCTTTTCCAACTGATTGCATGCACTGAACGAGATCTCAGTCAAGATCATATCACATTGCATTTTTGTAAGTTAAAAACTGACAATCACCTTTGTTTGATAATTTTAATTTTTAATTTAAGATGTTCGATTTATGTAACATTTATCTATAAGCAGCATTTCGATCAAATATGCAAAAGTTTCCTAGTGCTGTAACATTAATATTTCTAACAATATTTATATAATACAGATAAATTGGATAAAAGTACAAAAGATGCAAAAGCAGAAAAATTGTCAATCAAATAGTAGATAAATTTGAATGGTGCGAGTAAAAACTGCAAACATTACAAAATTTTAAAAAAATTCAACATCGTTTTGCATTATTCATACTTGATACTTTCTGTGTCTTTTAACTCACCGCACAGTATATCCAAAGAGCACAGAGATATGGGGTTTTCGACGCACGTGAATTCTTTGTCCGTTTCCCCGTGCAGGTACTGGACCAATTTCTGCGCATTCTCGTTGAAGACATCGAGGTACCCTTTGAGCATGCTGCTCTGGAAGCAAGGAGCGAGCAGCTTCCTTCGCTCTTTCCACTGGGAACTCTCACTGCAAAGTGCAATGAAATACATACTTTTTGTGATGTAATTTCATACTTGATTTTTAAATGCAATCAAGTATAAGTAATAATTTAAGTATATTTTAAGTAAGAAAATTTTAAGTATAATGATCTAACAATATATATGATAAACACACATTTTGGTGAGTTTGATTTAACTGTATATTTAAAATACAAATTATTTTGTTACTGCAGATTGCTTTAATTAATTCACTGATCTTTGAAATCGTCTAGCAAAATATATGATAAATAATTTTGATGAATTTGACTTATATTTCCCACTGCAGAATATTTTAATTAATTCACTGAAGAAGCATCAACGGTAATTAAAAAGATGTTATGGAAGAATTTTTTTAAAAATATTTCTCTTATATTATAAAAATAAATAAATAAAAATAGTAATAAAAATTAATTAGTCGATTTATAATCAGGTATTAGGATGTAAATGTTAAAAAAAATTAAATTTTATTAACATATTTTAACACAGTTCTTTTCTTTTATTTATGATATATTATCCAGATCATAAAAATTAACGTACAGAAAAACTGACCATTAGACTATTCAAATCTCATCCATAACTCAGATGGTTTTGAAATTTAAAATATTGTTATAAAATTTATACACCGAAAGTAAACTATAGTATTTTATTCAAAAAGAGGAAACAAACAAGAAAAGTGCAATATTTAAGGACCAATATGTGAAAATGATTTTAAATTATCAAACAGGGAACATGCAATTGTACAACTTTTATTTTTATTTAAGGAATTAACTCACCATGTTATAAGTCCAGTCCCAAGATATGGTTTAAAGAAATCATAGAAATCACTTTTTTCGATTATTCTTTTTTCTTTCAACAGTTCCTGAAGGTAAAAAAAAATATTTCGCATAGCAAATTAAGTTTTGGATTTCCAAGAATTTTATTATTTCTTAAGTAAATGCACATTACATTAACAAATTTTTTTACATACATATAAATAAACCTAACTTTATTTAGAAATAGACAAAAAAAAATTTAAATTTACAATACACTTGACAAAATGAATGGCAAATTCATTGAAAATTAATTTATTTTATCAAAATTATGATATAAAATTGAATAAAAACGTAATAGCCAAAAAATTGATTCAAAAGAAAAGTAGGCTATCGTAATTGAATAACTCTTTTTTTTTACAAAAGTAAAAGCTTCCAACTTCAGTTCATTAATTTAAAAATGTTTCTAGTTACCACTATAATTTTGAGGGAAAGAGAGATAATTCTTAAGAATACATTATTTAAATTATAATAATACTCGTATATATCACACTTTAATACCACATAAAAAATAATGCAATAAAAATAAGCTCTTTTCAAATAGAATTAATCATACTTTTACTGCTTCTGCTTTGTGTATGATTACCCATCTGACACCACACAACCAGTGCGTAAATAACGGATACTGCTTAAATTTTTTCGACTTTTCTTTGAAATACTTCATTATATCTGAAAAGAGATAGATCTAAGTAAACTTTCACAATTGCATGCATTTTAGCTTCTAATTTTAAAAGTTTTATATTTAATTTGTGCTTTTCTAAAAACAAAAACCTTTTTCTAAAAATTAAAAAAAAAAAAAAAAATAGCAGTTTCATAATGCAAAGTTTGTTAGCACATATTTCCGACGATTTTGCATTTTTTAATTGATGCCAAACAACAACAATAAGTACTTTAAAAAAAACCAGGACCATCATTTTCAATGCACTCCCCCCCACACACACATACTGAAAGCCGATTCGATTATTCACACCAATCAATAAATAAAAATGCATTTTAAAAAATTCGTTGCTGCAAATTGGCATTTGAACAGATTTTAAAAGGACCTGCTAGGAGGTGCCTGGTAGGAAAGATTTATGAAAATGCATGAATCAATTGCCATAACAAGAAACTGCAGCATTTGCAGAGATCATTGTAGAATGCTCATTTGCTGTTTATTGATTTTTTAGAGCTGGTTATGGGTTTTACAAAGAACAGAACGCTCAGAACACATTGTTCATTATACATTATGCATAACTGGAGTACAATCTGACCAATCGAACACTACATTACCAATGTGTAAATAACGGATACTGTTTAATTTTTTTTTACTTTTCTCTGAAATACTTCATATCTGAAAAGAGATATATTTAATAAATAAAAAATAATAAAGAAATAAAAAATAAATAAAAAGAATAATAAAAAGAAAATACATGAAGCTTTATGATTACATGCATTTTAACTTGTAATTATAAAAATTTTATTTTTTAATTTGTACTTTAAGAAAAAGACTTGAAGTTTCATAATACAAACTTTGCTAAAACAAGTTTGTATTATAAGAATGCAGTTTTAATTGCACTGCACTTTTTAATTGATGTTAAAAAATGAAAAATAAATTGTTTAAAAAAGTTAAACACTATAAATTCATTAACACGGTCTTCATTTTTAATGCAGAAAGTGTTCAAAACGGGATGGAATGCTAACAAACATTGTGCTATTCGGTGAACAAGGAAGAGGAACCATCATTCGCCAATGATTCCTTTATATTAAGAGACCTTCAAACAACCGAACCTGTTTAAAATTACTTCTTCGTCACAAATAGAATTGCGGTGGAATATTATAATCGGACGAGTAAATTCGTAGTAAAATGAGAGTAAAAGACGATACATTAATTAGGAAAGTGAACTGAAAACTTCATTGACATTTTATTTTGTTTTTCACCTATTACTGGGTAAAACTTTTGAAATTCGTTTACATTTACTTTTTCTGAGCAGTTTCCCAAATAATATGATTTTCTTCCAAGAATAGTAATGTATTTACATGAAAGGTCACTTACAGAGATGCAAGGCGTTCTTCTTTCCAGATGTAACAAACAAGATGGAATCCATTGCATCTGCCAATACGTGGAAGACGCTGTGCTTGTTGTCAGGAACGAATCGGCTGCACTTCTTTCTCCATAGAGTCGATATGGCTAACACCGCGACGATTCCTATGAACGCCCAAACAACGACTTCGAAGAACATGTTGTAGAATTACTCCAGTGAACGTTCTGATGTGGTAAAATAGTTCAAAATACTTTTTTTTCTAACTATTCTTCTTATATAATTGATCTAATTTGCCCTTATCCTTAGAGACATTTGCAAGTATTTTCCTTTTGTATTTGATGTTATCAAAAGCATTCTCGTATTTGCATTTATAGTTTTAAACGATTTTTAATTATCAGTATCTTTAAATATATTCCGACTTTGATAATTCTTTCTTATCTAGTTTCCATAGAAATGCAATTCAAAACGTTGTAATTTATCGTTTTTTATGCCTGTCTAATCTAAATACGATGTAAAATTTCCTCTTATTACACAATGCTCATGGAACTTTATGTATATGGATTTTGGAGTAATATCAATATTTCTTTTAATATTGAGTTTTTCTTACATTTATATTCAAAACAAGGGTTTGATAAATTCATTTAAGCAACAGGTTTGGAGAAAGCACGAAAAAACACGTTAGGATTAACCAAAATGCAGACTCAAGCAAGTGACACGCGTGACTTGTATTTGTTTCTGACGAATATTTGTGCAACATACTTGGAGTTAAGCTTGAAACCAAGATCTAATTTTCTTTTTTTTTTTTTTAAGTGACCTTCTGTAATAAATTTCGTACAGTCATAGTTCCTGCTTATAATTTGTATAATGTAATATAGAATATTATTTCAACAATATATGTATCATATCAGCATTTAATAAAAGTAACTGGTAGGAATTCATTTAAATAATGATAAAAAAAATTTTTTTTTTCTTGTAAAATGAGTAAAAAGAAAAGAAATAAATCACTATAATAAAAAAGAAACCATATGTAATGTGTATCGCTTCAACTTTTATGTTGCGTTACTTTATCTTATAAATATATTACCTTATACACAATCATATGCTTATCTTATGAACAAGGCACAGAAAAGCGACGCATAGAATAAACAGAGAGCATACTTTCATTCGTCGAGATGGCAGATCTAGCATTGGAAACTTGTGCAAAATTGTTAAACTAAAAATATCCAGAATGCAAATAGTAGCAAAATAAAAAGTGTCTACAGCATTTTTGTAACGGAATTACAGTTGTTTGTAAATTGTGAGCTGATTAATATTTCATTTATATTAGTATTTCATTCTAAGGGGAAAATTGTTGGGAAACTAGTTTTGATCTATCTTTTAGGAATATTAAAAATTGTAATTATAATATTGTCCTGTTAGATGGTCCAGACAGGTTTTATAAGTTTCTTCTTTTTTCTCCCAAAAAATTTACTTCTGTGTTAAATATTCAACAACAATGCTCCGTAATCTAACGCATGAAACTTTCTTTTTCTATTCACCACAACTATATATTAATATCATTTGACAAAAAATTCGCCTGAAAAAATAAATGTTTAATATCACCCAAATACACTCATGTCCATAAATTAAGGATAATGAAGTTCAGGCAAAGAAAGAGACAGAAGCAAAACAAATGTGACTTATTTTTAAAGTCTATTTATTAAACAAAAGGTAAAGAGCAAAAAAAATGCTATATGTTTGACATAATTAATAATAATTGCGATTTTTACTCCTTGGAGCAAATTTCAAAAAAGAACCTATTTACAAAAAACAGTATAACATGGTTAGTATGATGGTTAATATAGAGTATGTCTCCCGGACGATGCAATACAGGCCTTACAACGTCTAGGCATGCTGAGTATCAAATTATCAATCTGATCGTGGGGATTATTACACCACTCATCAAGCAATGCCCTCCGAAGTTCCGGTTGACAGGTGGGAGGGGGTTGACGGGCTGCAATTCGTCGGCCAAGCATATCACACACATGCTCTATTGGATTCAAGTCCGGTGAGTATGCTGGCCAATCCATACGGGTGATATCCTCCAATTGAAGGCATTCGTCTACAGTGTTTGCACGGTAAGGACGGGCGTTGTCATCCATAAACAGAAATTCAGCACCCATGGCGCCCCGAAACAAACGTACATGCTCCAGAATGACATCCTGATAGATGTGGCCTGTCATCGTTACACTCTGAACATGCAGGTCAATTCTGGAACCAAGAATAATTCCTCCCCAAACGAGCCATCCTGCACCACCGTAACGGTGTCGTTCAATGGTGTTCTCTTGGTGGTAATGGGTACCTGGCGCTCTCCATATGAAAGTCCGCCGAGAATCAGACTGCAAACTAAACCTGGACTTGTCGGAAAACATCACACAAGACCACTGTTGCGGTGTCCACAATGCATGTTCTCTACTCCAGGTTAATCGCAGGCGACAGTGAGTTGCGGTAAGTGGAACACATCTGACAGGCCTACGAGCATATAGACCAATGTGCCCTAAGCGTCTGTACACGGTCTGCCTTGAAACTGTCGTACCGGTAGCTGAAGAGAGCTGACGAGACAGGTCTGATGCTGTGCTCCATCTGTTTCTTTTGGCAGTAACTGTTAAATACCGGTCCTCATTCGGCGTTGTAACTCGGGGGCGACCTGTGCTGTAACATCTACTCACATTATCATCATCTTGGAATCGTTGCCAAAGCCTGGAGATGACACTCTGGGCGATTCCAAGTTCCTCGGATACTTCCAGCTGAGTACGTCCACATTCCAGTCGTCCGATAATTCTACCACGTAAAAAATCATCCAAATGCTTCCTTTGTGCCATAACTATGCGGTTATTGCACTGAAAGGCTTCTAAAGTGCTTGTGAACAATTTTACTTCTTTGCCACCATTCCTTATATACCCCTCTCTTACACTCTCGTCATTGTGACGTACTATCCGCGCCATCTGGTGGTTTCCTGTAATTTGCATATTCTTCTTCAAGATGTGTGTGATAATTCTACAGGTGAAATTTTTATTTTAGAGTTCAATTTCTGTGTGATTCTGAATTATCCTTAATTTATGGACATGAGTGCATCTTTCGAATTGTCAATCTGTTGCAGCAATAACAAATAATAAACAGTTATTTGGTAGTTAAACAGCGTCCCAATTAAGTTATATGAAAATTTTCCTACTGAAGTACAAATGTTAAAGAGACACTAGTTTTTATATTAAATACTATCGAATCAATTTTGCATAAAAAAATTTTTATTAAATGTTTAAAGGAAATTTTAGGAAATTATATACTCAAAAAATAAGGAATATATATTTATAAGTACATTTTATGACATAGGGGTGGATAAAAGTAGGATGAATCCATAAACGTTTCGACTTAATATTTGCAATAATAAATATTTATTTATTAGTGCATGCTTATAGCGTATTACAAATTCTAATCATCTACAAACAACATCTTAAGTTAAAAATTAAATTCACTCATTTTTTTTTTAAACATAAAGAAAAAATAATATATTTAGCAGTCTTTTTTAAAAAATTCCTAGAGCTTCATGGCAAAGTGTACAGAAAATTACCGTCTACCATTTGCGAATCATGTTGAATGGGCTATCTATGCGTTTTGATTTATTAATAACTGTCTATACAGTGTTGCTGTTATTATTGCTTTAGCGGCAGAATAGACTGTCACGTCACGTGCTGCGTTTGAAAGACTAAAGGAGCTCGGTTCTAAATCTGACAACGAAACGAAGATGAATAATTTTTACGACAGAGTTCAAGTCCGAAGATTCCTTTCGATGGCGAAGAATGGAAGGCATCTGAGCTACTCTGAGAAGATATGCGAATTTCCTTTTCATATATCATCAATCACTCTTCTGGAAGATTGTTCTTTCAGATTTGAGTTGAAAAATGGGGGCAATTTCAACTCTGTGGTTGATTTCCAAGTAATACTGAAGCTGTCTCACATATGCCACTCTGTCTGAGAATAAATTTTGAAAGCCTGGCATTTAAAAGCGCATTACATCATGGTATACTTTTTATAGATGAAAGATTTCAAAGAGAAATGAAATCGAAAATTGAGATAAAAAATAATTTCAGAAAATCATGTCTCACCCAGTAAATATGAAAAAAAAGCACCATATTATAGTTAACAATAATTTTTCCTTTTGAAATTTCTAATATTCATTTATTGAAAAGATACGTTAAATCTTTATTCATTAGAATAGTATATCGATTTTTTCATTAAAGGAAAAATGAAACCAAAAGTTACGCCACACCACATACTCTATTCAAATTAAGAATTTATCACAGTCTTTCAGGAATATTGGTTTGAAAAAAAATTTACAAAGGAAAGTACGAATTTTTTTTTCACCCAGTCATTATACTTTTTAAGGATTTTCTTAATAATTCGTACAAAATTTAAAATAATCGTTGAAAGGGAAAAATAGAATCATCACTTTAAATGCATTTATCCCATAACTTAATTGAAAGCTTGTTCAGTTGTCGTAATATTGTTCCTTTCTACTAATAATAACATTCCTTTTTTTAATCCATTAGCTACTTTTTAAATACCTCTCCCGTGTGCAGTTAAAAAAGGAAAAGAATACAATTGCTTATTTACCATTGATTGTTCAGGATACCTTATTTGATTTCCCTGTTTCAAATTTAAATATATTGTTAGTAGTAGTGGCAGGTTTCCGGGAGACAGAAGTACGTCATCAGTGACATCATCAGAAAAGCGCGCGCAACCGGACGTGACGAGAAGTCATCTTGTTAAAGATGGCGTTTTTGGTAGATAAGGACCCTAGAAACTTTTTCCCCGGTGGCAACGTTGGAATGTTGTACTGTAAGAGGGGGGTTTGGGGAGAGATAGGAATTTACGTGATGAGATAAGCGGAATAGGAAACTGTTTTAATTGGATTTTCTTCTTAATTTTTTAATTAGATTATTTTATGAAATGTGTTTTGTAAAGGAATTTATTTGTATTAAATTTGATTTTTTTTTTTATTGGATTATTTTACAAATTTATATTATTACAAATATAATTATTTTCTATTTGCAAAATTTATTTGGTGAAGAAATTAATTAAATTTTTTTTTTTAGAATTTTATTTTTTTTATTTCGATTTGATTAAAAAAAATTTTTTTATTATTTTACAAAACTTTTTTTTTATAAAGGAATTTATTTTTTATTGTTGCTTCTTTCAAATTTATTTTATTTTACAAAACTTATATTCGTAAAAGAATTTATTTTTATTTTTTTCGGAAAATTAATTTTTTTTTATAAATTTTTAATTTTTAATTCCATTTTTTTTATTTCGATTGCATTTGTTATATTGTACAAAATTTGTTTTTTGTAAAGGAATTTATTTTTTAATTTATAATTTTTCCCTAGTGGGTTACTACATTTTTTTTTTATCACTTCATTAGACATTTAATTATCCGAAACTTTGTTTGGCATTTAAAGTTTTCCTTAAAAATCTTACACACTTTTTTTTAAATACGATATTAATTTCAAATTTTCTACGCAATATTAAATACTACACAGCATTCGTATTAAAAGATTTAATATGTTAACTTTTTGAAGTTCATATACCAGAATGGTTAAAACTCCGAGGGAAATGTTACGAATTTATATATTTAACCAATTAATGAAATGCAGAATTTTTTTAACATAAATGTACTTTAATTAAAATAGGCACGAAATTTTCTTTCAACTCACTTATTTTTCTAATATTTTTTTTTCTTTCATACTCGATTCTATTTTGATAAACCCTATAACTTCTTGCTGATACAAAAATAAATAAAATGTCTTAGCATGCATTTTTTTTTCAAACATTTAAAAATAACACAGATTATGATTTTGTAAGACAAAATAATTAAAATATTATATTTATAAGGAACTTACACTAATAGATTTCTTAACCTATTTTATTTAAAAAATATTGCATACTTCTAATTATCTCACCAATAATTTTCACCTACTTTATTATTTTCCTTACTGAATTACACAAAATCTTGTACTTACTCGGAGATACATTTGTTAAATTTTACCACAAATAAATATTCAATACTAATAAATATTACTATACTAAACTAAAGAATTTGTATAATATGAAAGCATAAAATACACACACACACACAAATTTCAACAGAGAACTTTCTTACAAAATCTAATTGTATAAGCATGCTAAAGTTATATATCTTATTATTTTTTGAGTGATTTTCTCACATTCTTCTTACCTGGGGAAAAACCCCGATTGATTACATTCTATTTAAAGACACACGTTACCGTATTATATTTATAAAATTAAGGTGTATATTTGTTTAATCCAACTATTTTATAAAACAATATTTTCATTGATATTTAAATTTTAACATGTGTCGAATTTTCTTACTCAAAAACTTGTATCATTAAAGAAAAATCTGTACGTATGTTCTTTTCGAACACTCAACTCAAATTCTAGTATATAACCTTTTTTTTTTTAAAGAATGCTGATAACATGTACCTCTTTCCAATTTCAGATAAGATAGTATTGCTTTCAAATATTGATAGCATTGGAATGCCTATCAGTTTAGATATGCATATTTTTTAATTTTAATTTAATTAATCAACAAACCTTTTATCCATTTGTAGTGTAATTTTAGATGAAGAAAAATAAAAATTATAAAATTATTACTAAATAACATATTTTTTACTAAACATATTATAAATAAATTATTTTTATTTTTAACAAATTATATGTATTTTTTTTTTTTTTTTCTGGTAAATGAACAAAAATAATATAAATATTCTTTTATTTTTATCAAAGTGAAATCCAATCATCTCGTTTTGCATACATTCGTTTAGATTTTTTATGTTCTAATATTGAATTAGTCTGAAAAATTTTTTTATTCATGATGTAACTTGCAGGTACATTCATTTCTTTCAATGCTAAATGAAACTCTTTCGAGCCTTCTGGAAATTGTTTCCGATTTCGAAGTAAATCTGCAACTAATTTTACAATATTATATCGATGTAAATGTTTTCCTTTATAAACGATTTCTCTATCGGGTGTCCAAGGTACTATGGAAGGCTTCTCTTTTATAAAGTCCAAAATATTCCTTGCAGTATTCAAATATCGAACAGGAGCAGCTTTTAAAATTTTAGTTGTAATGGAATCTTCTTTTTCAGAATCAGATTTTACGTCTTCTTCCTTTTCTGAATCTTCTTCTGTTCGTTCTTGTCGGGGATGGTGTATTTTAACAAATTTTTGTAAAACTTGTAAATACTGATTCATCTTTTCCCTCTCGGGTAAACCCTTTGTCCGAATTATTTCTTGCATTTTATTATCTAAGTCAGTTAATTGGTCAGCTACCTCAACGCGATCTTCTGATACCAAAATCAATTTTCTACTGTACTCCATGGATCAAGGATGTAATTACTGAAATCGCAGCTGGTAATAGCAAGGATAAAAATCCTTCTCCCCTTTGAACCAATATATTTCTCTTTTTATAAAGTGGTAGTTTTTTATCAGAAAGTTTTCTTAAAATTTTTTTAAAAGGGACTAATTGATTCTTTTGTTTTTTAGAAACGGGTACGTTTCCTTGAAGCACATTCAGGGCACATTCACACAAAGATTTAATAACACTGTTTGGACATTTTTTAAGAATATAGCCTTTTGATTTACTTTTTGAAATCAGTTGTAGATGTTCCAATTGGTGGTGTGAGCAGGCAGACATTCTAGATTCGAATAAAGAATCATCTTAAAATGTGAACTTATATAGTTTCTAAAAACTTGGTGAATACTTTAGCTTTATAGACAGCACAATGGTTAAATTTTTTTCCATGTTGAAAGGGGCACAATACATTCAATGGTGGTAAATCATTTATTTTGGGGCATTCATAGACATCCAAATTCAAAATTTCTTTACTCGCTAAAAACTCTAAAAATGTCTTTTTCTCTAATCCTTTTACATAAATATAGGGAAACATTTCTATGATAATTGTCAAAACACTGCGTAAGTACTCGTAAGATAATTCACCATCGTCCCATTTTATTTTATGCAGGTGCTTAGTAAGCCATAAATAATTTTGTTTCTTTCGCTGTTCTAAAAGTTCAAAAGGGTGAGGGGGTTTAAAAAGCCATCTGCCGCAGAAAGTATCATCGTGCACGGCACACACAGCCAGCTCTTTGATAATAAAAGACCCTGCAGAAATCTGAAATCCTTCAAAATCCAAGACAGCAGCCGCCATGACTTGTAAAAACGAAAATAATTAACGAGGCTGATAAACAGAGTATTTATCCCCTGGAAAAATTCCACTACGCAATCGCAGTGAATCGTCTGTATCCAGTTTTAAATCGATTAAAAGATAACTAAATGGTTTTGAAGTGGCATCCTCGTAAACTTCTCGAAAAAATTTCGTTTGACTGGGATACAGTTGTCTACCTAAATGCATGATTTGTGATCGGTCTCTAGGATTTTTGAATAAAAACAGGTAATGTGCATTCAGGGATATGCCCCGCATTTCTTTTCCTTTATAAAAAATATTTTGAACAATAAAAATAATACTCAAATTTCGGTGATGACCACCCTTAGTAAATAACTTTGTTAGTTTAGTATCGCTCGAAAGTTCTGACATGAGATCATCAATCACAATCAAAGCGTTTGATAACGTATGAATGTCTGATGGCAAACCTTCGTGAAATTCTACATTTTTCATTTCTCGGTAAAGTTTTTGATAAACTCCATAACACCAAATCACTTTTTTGGGAAAAGGATATATAATTTTTAAATCTATTATTTTTTTAACAAGCTGTGTCTTTCCACAACCTGTAGCTCCAGCTATTAAATAATTAGATGGGTGCCTTAACTTTTCCATTACTGAATGAAAATATTTGAGTGTGAAGGAGTATTTATACCCACAAAAAAAAAGGAACACATTTTTTTTTATTTTATTAAAGCATGTTTTTTTAGTTTTTGAAAATCATTCTTACACCATATCTTTTTTTAATAAATTGATACAATCGAAAATCGTTTGTTTTACAATGCACAAGATTGTTTACAATAGAATACAAAGAATTTCCTTGACATCTTTTTAAAATAAAATAAATACAATACATTCCACACACGTTAGAAGTCAGATTTTGTAGAGGAGTCGAATTCCAGCATACAGAAGGGAACGTAAAGTGATTTCATGAAATCGTGGATCATAAAAACCAGGCGGACTTCCGAAGGAATCAAAGAACTCGATACAACCATTTTCACAGTAAAGGGCTAACTAGGGGGATCCTGTTTCTGAAGATTCATCTGAATTTACGACGAATGCATACTTTTTTTCTTTTATGAAAGGTATTTTGTCAGATGCATACACCCCTTTAAAAAATGGTGAAGTTGACGAATCTCGTGATAAAATAAAATGTATCTGATTTCCATTCATATCAGTTTCCAAAATAAACCAGAATATTTCTTGTCTTGTTTATTTCTATAACGTTATCGAATTCTGCGAAAATAATCACACTTATAGTTTGAGATAAAGATTGAGAAAATTTTATTTCTAATCTCAAATTGCTTTGCTTGATCAAGTTCAAATGATCCCCGTTACAAAGATCAGGAGACAAATTGAAAGCGAATAGTGTATTTCCTTTTATATAATCTTCTCTAGAAATAAAAAGTCCTTGATCGTGTCCTATTTTTTCTGTTCCTGAGAAAAGACTATGGTAACCTTTAATGTAATTATTTTTATCAAAATTTAATTCTAATGGTGCATGAGGCTTTGGTTGTCCATCTACATAAATCCCTATAAAATTCATATGATAATGTTTGAAATCAAAAGGAGATTTTTCAAACGTACCATGAAATGCATCATTATCAACACATCCTATAATAATTCTTTTAGGCATTTGTCCAACAAAAATATTGTCTTGTACAAATGACATGCTTCCTTGTGGTACAGAATACACTTTACAAAGAACACGATTGAGAGGATATTTTGCTGTGCCGTTTTCTAAAGCTTTTGCGTATCTTAAAATAACATCAGGACTAACACGCACTTTTCTGACAAGTAAATTTATTTTTTCTAGTACAACTTTGTATCCATCATCTCCTTGTAAACAAAATTCGCGTTTACTTCGAATGAGCTTTATTTTCACGGCTACTAAATTCAATAATAATCTCTCTTGATGAAATAAATCACCGTGTAAACCACCTATCATATCCACAGTGGCACTTAATTCAAAAAATTTGGAACGTAGTTTAAATCCATCGTTGTTGTCTTTATAAAACATTTCCGAAGTTAATTGGGAAGTTTTACAGTCGAAACCATGATTCAACAGAGTTTCAAAATACGATCTGTATGAATAGGTATTACTTGAATTCGAAACAAGACGATCGTTTAATGAAATATCCATTTGAGAAAAGAGAGAATGCATAAACAAATTAACAGGTCCAATTTTTTCATCTTTTTTCCAAGGGCTTTCCATCAGTTTTTACTATTTTTGCTTTTACATAAAGTTGGGTTTGACTCAAGTCAACATATTCTTCTCCACTACCAGAAATATGAAACTCGACAAGCCCGCCATCAAAAACGTTTGACAAAGGGTGAAATTCAACCCAGTGACCGTCTTCTATAGCCGTTTGGGTTGCAGGTAAGTGAAAAAGTTCTAATTCAGACTTTACACATTCGGGTGATCCTTTTAAAATAAATGCCATATTTTTTGCTAATCAAAAATATCGTGTTCTGAAACTTTTCGTGTTTTAGAAGAAATGACTCGCTTTCTGTTTTTTCTCTTCCTTTTATATACTCCTTGACCTATCATAGACTGTACACGATTGATAGCTTTACGCGCCAAACTTTTACCAGCTTCTTTACTTCTGCTTTTAGCAGCAGTTTCTAAGTCTTTTCCAGATAAAACATCATTGATTACTTTCGTTCCTGTGACCAGGGCTTCTTTTCCAACGACCTTTCCACCTCTTACAAAAAATGGTAATGCTGCTCGAAACAAACGACGAAACACACCTCCTAATCCATACCCTCTTTGAAGTGAAATGCCTTCGTAATGTGGAATTCCAGAACCAGATTGATTGGTATAATGTTCTTCAAAATTTTTTACTGCAACACACGTAAGGCACTTTCATGGTGCAACTTATACTTACAACACTATAAAAAGAAATGTTGATATCTTTTCACTTTCCCCTTATTTATAGTATCTGTCTCATTCGAAAATGTAGCACGATAATGACTTTTCCTCTTTCGAAGGGCACTAAGTTTCCTGAATTAAGACGGATTTCAATTTCTATGGTCTGAAATGATTGACGTATGACAGGAACGTAGTGTGGTCTATCATAGAGTACATTGATAACGTCTCCGTCATTTCCAGAAATTCTAACAACTCGTAAAAGGGGTGCTTCAACATGCCCAACCACTACGGGCTGAACGATATCATTATAAACCTAAAATATTGGAAATTCGGTATGAGGATCTGCCGTAAAAGAACTTTCTTTTATATTTTCTATCACTTGAGGTTGAAAACCTAACATGCTACACAAACCTTTTTCAAGTATAACTTTAGCCCCGTCTGTAGTTTTTATTTTTACACGTTTAGTATGAGGATTAAATTTAAAATTTATTTTACCTTCATGAGAAGTTAAAGCCATAGCTTTCAAAATATCAGGTATTGTTTCATATGATCCTGGTGATAATTTTCTCGTGTTTAATTTACCGTCCCCCAGATCAAATCCGAACATGTTATTCGTTTCATTTACATTATACCAAGTGTGAGGATAAATAATTTCGGCTAATCCAACTTCCCATTTTCCATCTAAAGTGATCGGTGAAGGGAGTTGTGTGACAAAACTAGAAATTTTGTTATTAGGAAAATAATGCAGAGAACTATCAGAGGGTAACGTCAAGTAGAAAGACATTTTTCTTTTAAATGAATAAATATAAATCCGGAATCAGTATTTATAACATTTTCACGCTGCTCACCCAAGAATTGAATTTTTCTGGATATCCAAGAAATTTTACAAAATATTCCACTTTCCCATCTTTTTTCTTTTTTTTCTTAATTATTTTTTCAATTGGATAAAACCCTGTCTGTGACTTTTTGAATTTCTTTCTCGTAAAATGTACCTTCGATAATGTCACCCTTTAAGTCTTTTAGTTTGTTGTTGTTGTTGTTGTTTCTTATCCCACTTGGCTGGCCAAGCCCACGAGCCCATATGGACTCATGATTGAAGGGGAAGGAAGCAGCTTCTGTTGTGATGGAGCACCCGTAGGTAGAAGCCTGACTTTTGCTCCGTGACGCTCTTACAGTCATAGAAGACCGGGACCTACGGCTTAAAGTGGATTCCGAACCACTACAAACATCCATGGCACCGCCGGGATTCGAACCCGAAACCTGTGGCACCGAGCGCCAGAGCGCTAGACACTCGGCCATTCAGGTCCCTTTTTAGTTTGTAAACTATAGGTTGTCTGGGAAGAATTTGATGAATCGTAAATATTTCTCTGGACCAGTTATTTTTATAACCCTTTTCAAATCTATCTTTCCATTTACTGATACGAACACTGTCATTTAATTTGAATGAGGAGTGTTTTATGTTTGGTTCAACTATATCATTGTACAAATTTTTCCATACTTGGGCTTGATTATCAATGTTTACAGCATATGGTTCCATTTTAATGCTTCGGTGCCATGTATGATTATAGCTATAGATTAATTTTTCAACCACATCTATATACTTTTGGGTATTATATTCCGTAAAGTACTTTGTTAATTTCGACATGAGTGTTCTGTGAAAACGTTCAACGATACTAGCTTTTGTTTCATTATTCGTCGTAAAAAATGGACATTTATTGTCTTAAGATATTTCTGTAGAGTTTTATTTTTGAACTCTGTACCTTTGTCTGTTTGCAAAGACTTTGGTTTTCGTTCTTTGAAACATTTAAAAAAAAAAAAAACTGTTCATTACTAACTTAAAGTAATCATTCAACCTTTCAATATCTCTCCTAGAACATCATAGATTTCCTGCATTATTCTTGCCATTACAGTTTCCCCTTTTGTAATGTCTTTTGGCATGTTTCCTCTACGATATTTTAAAACCCCCCATTCTTCTTTACTTAATCTTGTACCTACATAGTCTTTGCACTCAATATCAATACAGTAATCCAGTTGAGCATGTCACTACTTTGCTTCATACATAGCAAATGCCATCTGTGTTTTGAGATAGAACCGTAATTGCAATAATCTTTAAATTTAGGAATCGAAATGTTTTTCAGGAGACAAAATTATATTTACCTAAATGTGCACACTGCAAGGCTGCAAATGACGAGTCTTCAGGATGCGAATTTATTTCTTCTTCTCGTGAGTTTTTGAAAATAATTTGTGAAATTTTGACTCTGGCGAGTGATTAAATCGAGGAAGACGCTGCAGTGATTTGGTACAATCTTCGATACGAGCACTTTCTATTTTCTCGCCAAATGACATTCCGTGACTGCATTCAAGAGTAAGGGATGACATTCAGTAGCCAACAATGCCAAATGAACTGAGGCTAAGATATCCCATGTTTTAATCTATGTAGCAAAGGAATGTAGGAATCAATATTTTTTTGTGTAAACTCTTCTTTAAAAATTCAAGTACAGCCACTATGGTTATAACATTAGCTTTTGGTAATTCTTTGAAAAATTTGTCCATAATCAAGCTAATGGTATTAAAATCAGTTATTTTATTTTCTGTCTTGAAGAAACCTAAACAGGTTATTCCAACTTCTTCAATGGATACAATTTGTATTAAGGTTTTCAATGTTTCCTCTATGTTTCTCGTTTGGTTTCGGGGTACATTTCTTTGCAAATTAATACAGAACATAAGTTGAATAACTTGGCTATTAGAGAGTGAACTCAAGTTTCCCAACAAATCTGAAATCAAAATTCTATTAAACTGAGAAATTCTATTTAACCTGAGGTGAAACCAATAATCAGCCACTAATAACTTACGATCAAAATCCCAATTTGAAATTCTATGAACACATTCATAATCTAAAGCATTCCATAGCAATTTATAATTTGGACTTTTAGGCTTAGGTGAAGGTTTCCAGAGACATAAATAATGTATGGTTTGTATTAGCTGATCGTCAGAAAAAAATGATAATTTATCAACAAGACATTTTATTATATGGATAAATTCTTCATGTTCTAAGCTTAGATCATTTAAAACTGCGTGTTGTGTTACCTCTGAAAAGTTCCTAATTTCTTTGATTTCTGAAATGTTTGGAGAACTTCATCCCAAGGGGCCATTAGTCATTGTCAGGGGGTCTTTAACAATTGAGTTATTTGTACGAACTAATGCCAGACATCATATCATGAGCATATTCGTTTTCCTTCTCTTGAAATCGTTTGGCAAGAAGAAAAGAAGTAGCATGAAAAGAAGAGTAAGAAAAAGAAGAACAGATTGATAAGATAAAACATTGATTTAAATTTTTAATGAAATGACGAGAAGGCGAAGAATAAGAAATAAATTTTCTAGAAGTCCACAGAGAAAAAGTATATTTGTGTATCCTGCATAAGTAGGCATTAAACTTTGATAATTTCATAATTACTTTTGATATTTATGCAAGCTGCTTTATTTAAAATGCCAAATTTAGTAATAAACAAAAAAGTAAAATTAATGAGATCATAAACTTGACTATGAGACTTATGACCTCCTTTCAACTATTTTATCTTGACTATCTTGAATCGAAGAAGTATATGGGGATGCAAAGCAACAAAGGAATATAATCCCCTAAACACTATATGGAAACAGTTCATTTTCCCTATTTATACGTCACTAAAAAGGATGCGAGATTTATTTTCCGCTCAGTAAGGAAATTGGCGCGAAAAAAAACAGGGATTAATAGTATCCCCTGAGTGCCGAGAGAATTGCAGCTAATAAATATCAAAACGTTTAAGAGATTGGAGAAATAAAGTCAGATTTTTTTTGCAATCAAGAATTTTAGATAAAAAAGCTTTGAATGTGATATTATTTTCATCGATATTCAAGTTTTGCCAAAGATGTAATCTGGAGGTGGAATATTTTCTGCATCTTAAAAGAATGTGTAAAAGATAATTTACTTCGTTACAGCTGTTACAGAAAGGATTGGAATCTAAGTTGAATCTATTTAACAGGGCGGGAGTAACGATCATTCTGCTGATGATACCAGCAATCAGTATATCCTGTCTTCTATTTTGTGTCCATTTTGTGATAGTTAAAATGTCTGGAAAGTTTCCTATCAAATCATAATATTTACTGCTAAAGTAATTTGTTTCCGAGATTAGGTAGGATTGTTTTTTCAAGTTTGCAATGACATCTTCCGGGGATATCCATTCAATAAATTGCGAGAGTTCCATGGTATTCTTTACGAGAGAATCCGCTTTTTTATTCCATAAAATTCCCGAATGACCAGGAACCCATAAAAATGTGATATTTTGATTAAAAGTTTGTCTAACAAAAAGCTTCGAAGCAAGTCTTTGAATAACATAGGTAGAAGGAATGTTAATATTTTTAAGTGAATTAAGAGCCGAAAAACTGTCAGAAATTATTAAAATGTCCTTGTCAACAATAACTAGTTCATCTATGGCGACACCGATTGCCAAAACCTCTGCTGTGAAAACAGAGTTTATTGGGTTAATGCGATATGAAAAACTTTGATTGCAAGTAATGCCGGCGATTGAAGTTGAGACGTGACTTTTTGAGGCATCAGTGGCTATGATATAGTGATCAGAGAAAAATCTTTTTATACAATCTGAAAAATCATTGACTATAAGTGAAACTGGGTTTTCTTTATTTTGGAAACTGAACTTCTAAAGGAAAATTTTACATAAGGAAGGATCATGCCGTGGCACAATTGGCAAGGTTAAGAGGTGTTCTGGTGAGCAATTATAATTTTGTAGAGTGTTTTTAAGAGTGTTTTCATCTTTGTCAAGTAACTGCAATTCATTATTTACCATCAAAGGGGAGAAAGAGTGGTTAGGATATTGTTTGATTAAAAACTGCAACGCCAAACGTTTAATTTTATCTGAAAGAATTTCTTGTCCAGACATTTTTAACAGAATAATATTCGGAGTCCAAATTGGTAATCCCAGAACAATTCTTAGAACTTTTGTTTGAATTGTGTTACAGGCGTTTAATTTGGTGGCCGGGAAATTTTTAATTATTAATGCACTGTAATAAAATGTGCTGAGGATACTACTGCTTGCAATAGTGATAAGATGCTTTGTCCTTATACCATTTTTCTTTGATACCAGAAATTTTAGACCGTTAATTTTTTTAAGGGCTTTTATACGTAAATTTCTGAAAATA
>BPLQ01013059.1:0-79625 GCA_021605075.1 Caerostris darwini | reverse complement strand
TTCAATAAATAAAATAAATGCTTTTTTATAGAACTAAATAAACGCTACTTTTGCTAAGAGAAAATAAAATTTAATAAGCTGCGATGTATAAGCCGAAGCCATAAATTGTTTTGATAACAAACTTTTGACATATTTGTGATTTATTACATATAATGAAGAAAACAATTTACAGATCTCGCATGTCAACAGGATACAGGCTCTGTCTTATGAAAATAAAGATGAAAAGAAGTTGAAAATAAAAATATATTTTTTTTTAACTGTCGTCACTTTGATGTTTATTAAACATTAAAGTAAAGAAGGGATAGATTACGTAAACATTAAAACGAAGTTCTTTTTTGAGTAAATAATGAAATAATCCTTAAAAGTAAGAATTTTTTAATTTACTTCTATGTGTTCGATATTATTTATTCATAGAATACCTCATCTGTCTTTTTTTGTCCTAATTGACTTGAAATGTTGTCAGTAAACTTTGTTCAAGTTGAACTTGACTTGATGAATTTACTGTCGAGATGAATTAAAGTTTTAGAAAGACCAAAGTGTTTTTAAAGAAGACATTCTTCACAGAATTCTTTGGTATTGTTCATATTTCTGCTTAATTAAAAATATTTAATCTTCTTTCTGAGGTTTTTTTTAGCACATTATTGCTAAATTTGAAATTATCTTTTCATAACAAATATAAAATAGCGTGTATAGGATTTTTCCTAGAAGCAACCAGAGAAAATATACAACTATTAAAATATATCTACTAATAGGGCTATTTAAAATATATATACGACTCTATTTGCTGTCAAAATTCAATGTCGTACCTGAATTTAAAATTCAAATTCAAATTGTATTTTAATTTTTATAAAACTGAAATCTTTTCAAAGATTTCTAGTAAGTAATGGTTAAATTAACTTTAATAAACATAAAATAATACCTAAACTATATTTTGAGGTAATTGAAATAATAATCCGTTTATATTTTGAAAGCTAGGCAATTCAAAATGAACGACAGACCAACGTACAGTGATATGGATCAATCCTATATTTAGCAACGCACATTTCATGCCAGATTTAAAACAGACATGACTAAAATCACTTGAAAATTAGCGTTTATTTGAAACTAAATTTAAATAAAACTAGCGATCAATCTATTTTAAATAATAGCTTATTTTCTTACTTTTTTTATTTTATACTTTTTTTTATAGTTTCAATTTTTTGAAGACCCACGGACACCGCCAGGGCAACTTCATGTTCACACATGATAATAACACAATGTTCTGATATTTAAATATTTAACTTTTCATTAAAATAATGATGGATTATGTCGTATGTTTTAATTTTTTCCCAAAAATCTAAAAATATTTCTTAAAAAAAGTATCAATTATATTTTAATTAAAACGGGCATATAAATAGAAAGGACATAAGCTGAGCATTAGCTGACAATGACCTATGCACCCATGGTATAATTAGATAAGGATTAAGAATATTTAATAAGGATTTCTGGAATACTAAAATCCTACATACTATAGAAAAAATTTCATATTAAAGAAAATACATTTGTTGTTAAAGCAAGAAGAAATACAATCTTCAATAAATAAAATAAACGCTTTTCTCATAGAACAAAATTAAAGCCATTTTAGCTCCAAGAAAAAAAAAATTTTAATAAGCTTGAATGTAAGCCGAAGATATAAATTTGTTTTGATAATAAACTTGACATATTTGTGATTTATTACTTATAATGAAGAAAACAATTTACAGGTCTCACATTTCTACATAATACAAGCTCTGTCTCATAGCAGTAAAGGTGAAAAGTATCTGAAAATTAAAATTTTTTTTTTTATTAAGTGTCATCACGTTGATGTTTATTAAGCATAAAAGTAAAGAAGGGATACATTACGTAAACATTAAAACGAAGTTCTTTTTTGAATAAATAATGAAAGAATCCTTAAAAGTAAGAATTTTTTTAATTCACTTCTATGTTTTCGATATTATTTATTCATAGGAAAGCTCTCCTGTCTTTTTTGTACTAATTGACTTGAACTGTTGTCAGCAAACGTCTTTCAGGTTAAACTTGACTTGATGAATTTACTGTCGCGATGAATTAAAGTTTTTGAAAGATCAAAGTGTTTTAATGAAGACATCCTTCGGTATTGTTCCGTTTTTCAGCATATGTATTCTTCTTTCTGAAATATTTGGTTTTTGGCATTATATAACTACATTTAAAATTTATCTTTTAATAATGAATATAAAATTGTGTTTATAGACTATTTTCGAAAAAAAAAAATATGACTCATAAAATTCCAAATTGCTATCTAAAGTATATTTAAGGCAATATTTGCTTTTTAAAAACTTATTGCAGGTAAATGAAATATAATTTAATGTTGCACTTGGCTTTAAAAATCTTGTTAAAGTTGTCTTATAACTTATTAGTTTTCATTAATATTTTTTTGTATTGCCTACATTAATTATTGAATAAAATTATTCCATTAGACAATTTCGCTAAACAACGACAAAGTTAAACGGTTTTTTTTAAATTAAAGGATTTAAAATGGTATTTTAAACTAAGGGAAATTTTTAAGCGTCTAATTAAGACCATAAAACGTATTTTACTTTAAAATACCTTATATTTTAAGACTAAATATTATTAAATTTACATATAACATAAATAAAAGTTTGCACATTTGCTACAAATATATATATATATATATATATATATATATAATATATATATATGTATATATATATATATATATATATATATATATATATATATATGTATATATGTATATATATATATATATATATATATATATATATATATATGTATATATATATATATATATATATATGTATGTATTCACTTGTAAGCTGATATGGAAAAATATGATTTATTCACGGATTTCATTTTAGCATGTGTGAACATATTTTGATGATCGAATACACATGAGAATATACCACTATTCAATAACTCATTAAATTTTCAGAGTAATTGGTCAGAATACTACAAGAACGGGAGTTATGCACTTTAGGGTTCCGTTTGTTTATTTGGTGATTTTTTCCATGTGGTTTTCGCCGAGTCTCCTCCTAAACAAACAAAATGGCCGAATCGGTTACGAAATGCTGCAGCTTTGGCAATTCCATTTACTGCGGATAACGAATTGGCGATATTTGAACGCTAGTGTAGAATCTCCCACAAGAACTATCAAATTCACAAGTGAAAAAAAGTAACAAACTTTAATAAATGTAGAATTTTAGGGAGAAGCAATTGTTCAAATACCAGAAGCAGCACTACGAAATTAAGATAGAGAAATCTGTTAAGTGATGGTTAAATTAAATTTTATAAACATAAACTAATTCTGAGACACTACTTTGAGGATATTGAAACAATATTCTGTTTATATTTTGAAAGCAGAAAAGTCCTGCACATAAAAAATGTTCGAACAAATTGTTCTGTTTCCAGTATGACAGACAGCAATATTAGTGAAGTATACTGTCCACCATTACAAAAGTTCACAGCTTTTAAGTCTTCAAGAAAGTAGAATTCCTGACTTTCAAATACTGGTGAGCATAAAACGAATATGATTATAGAAATGTTAGAATTGAGAGGAGATGTTGACACAAGCATGTCATTTATTTTCTACTATACAAAGCTATCAACTAACAAAGTAATGGCTAACTAACTTGTACTTTTAAAAACGATAAAACACTCTACGATTGCCACACATCTAGAATAAAGTTTATTTAAACATTTTTATTTCTCTCTTCACATGCAGAATGCTATATAGTTTTCTCGTAAATGCATGGTGAATCCTTACTCTTAATAAGTATACAAGTACCGTGGTTTCTGCCAATATTCTTCCTATAATGTTTGTTGTTGAATCTTCTAAAACCCAACCTGTTGTTAGGTCTAAAAAAAACTCTCACAAACATTTAACAACGCTAAGCTTAACTAATTAATTTAATTTCAAGATACTCACTAGTTAATAAGAACACCGATTTAAAAAACATATATACCATTCCTATGTCGAAGAGTGGGGTTGTTGTGTAGCGCAAAGAGAATTTTGAACTGATCTTCTAATTGTACTGAACTGTCACTTCTTATTAAATTAATGGAATATTCAATATCTATGCAAACTGATAGTATTTCTATTGAGTTCTTTGAACTTTCAGTCTCTCCTTTCTCCTTATATATATATATATATATAAGGAGAAAAATATAAATATAAAACAATTATTATAGAAAATATAGCTTAACTATGAAAATATATAACAAGTATTGTAGAACAAACTATGTCTTAGATGGGAAATTATTATTATTTTAAATACTTCGTTTTACAATAACTGTGACTATTATTATACAAAAAAAAAAAAAATAACTTAACTGTGAAAATAATTATTATACACAAACTATGTCTTAACTATGGAATTATGAAGCTATTTTATAAAACAAACTATATCTTAATTATGAAAATAATTGTTAAAAAACAAGCTATTAAATAAAACTATTAATTTAATAGCTAAATTTATTATTATTAAACTATTAATTTACTGTAAAACAAACTATTTCTTAACTGAGAAAATATAAAACTATTATTATAAAACAAAATACATCTGAATTGTGAAACTATATAATAAATTCTAAAAAACTTGAAAATGGCATATGAATAAAAACTCTTAGAATGACTCTTAGAACTCTTTCTCATCAAAATTCCATTTTGGAAACATTAATTTACGTTAAGAACACCTCTCAATGAGAACGGCTCAACTTCAAGAAACCGAAAAGAACATTTAAATTGAGACAATGTAAGAACAAATCGTTTCCACGGACATTCTTGAAAAAAAAAAAAAAAAAAAGAAAAAATGCATGGAACTAATTTTCTGACAACTCTAGAGACATTTAGAGAGCATTAATATCCTTTTTCTTTATTCAAAGTCAGATGATACTCTCAAAGAAAAGAATATTTTTCAGAATAAAAAAAAAAGTATTATTTTTTTTTTCGTATATTTTTTTTGCTGTAGTTGCTATGAAATTTTGCATTGCATTTTTGATATCACTTTTCGAAAAAAAAAAATACAATTTGAAAGTTATTATTATTATTATTATTTTTTGCAAAGTTTTTAATTTTTACATTATGTAAATAAATAATTGCGAAATAAAATACATCTTAATTGTGAAAATATATAACAAATTCTAAAAAACTTGAAACTTGCATATGCAATAAAAAATCCTAGAATGAAGCATCTTTCTCATCAAAATTCCATTTTGAAAACATTAATTTGACGTTAAGCACGCCTCTCAATGAGAACGGCTCTACTTCAAGAACCGCAAAGAACATTTAAAATGAGACAATGTAAGAACAAATCGTTTCCACGTACATTTAAAGCTCTCGAAAAGAACAAAACAAATAAAGAAAAATGCAAGGAACTAATTTTCTGACAACTGTAGAGACATTTAGAGAGCATTAATATCCTTTTTCTTTATTCAAAGTCAGATGATACTCTCAAAGAAAAGAATATTTTTCAGAATAAAAAAAAAGTATTAGCAACTCAACTCTACTTAACTTTTGAATTTTTCGTTCGAGGATAATAACTTGGAATTCATCATGTGTGTTTTCTGAAAAAAATGGTGGAAAATGGTTTCCGTCCCTATAGATGAATTTGATGTTTTTTGTGCTTCGTATTATGCACAAAATTGATTTTTTTTTTCGTTTTAAAGTGGCCGTTGCTTCAAAGATGAGATGCTTTTATTTATTTATTTTTTTATATATTTTTTGCTGTAGTTCCTACGGAATTTTGCATTGCATTTTTGATATTACTTTTAAGAAAAAAATTACAATTTAAAAGTTAGTATTTTTATTATTTTTTGCAAAATCTTTAATTTTGAATTTTTAGTTTGTGCATTTCAAAAAAGATTTTTAATTATGTAGCAGTCTCGATATATTTCAACTACAATTTATTAAAATTTCATTATTAATATTTCGGTAAACACAGAAAGCTTTATGTTCACCAAGAGTATGGTTTCAAAAAAAAAGAATAGGATATTTTTAAATAACCGAAAGTGTCCTAATATACAATTAGAAATAAGAAGAAATATATTTTTAAGAATCGCGTTTTATTAATTTTGACTACACTAAGGATACTCATTCTCATTTATTTAATTACTCTGTTATTATAAAAGAAACTATATCTTAACTGTAAAGATATAAAATAATTATTATAATACAAACTATGTCTCAACTATGAAAATATCAAACAATAATTATAAACAAACTATATCTGAAGTGTGAAAATATATAACTATTATTATAAAATAAACTCTATCTTAACTTTAAAAATACAAAACAATATTATAAAACACACTTGGCCTTAACTATGAAAATATAAAACAATCATTATAAAACAAATTGTATCTTAAGTATGAAAATATCTAAATATTATTTTAAAACGAACCATATCTAAACTTCAAAATGTAAAAGAATTACTGTAAAACCTGTCCTAACTATGAAATTATGTTTTAACTATGAGAGTATAAAACAATTATTATAAAAGGAACTATATCTTAACTGTAAAAAATATGAAAAAAATACTGTCAAACAAACTATTTTTTAACTATGAAAATGTAAAGTAATTATCATTAAACAAACTATGCCCTAAATGTGAAAATATGAAACTATTATTATAAAACAAACTACACCTTAACTGTGAAAATATATAACAAATTCTAAAAAACTTGAAACTGGCATATGCAATAAAAAATCCTAGAATGAAGCATCTTTCTCATCAAAATTCCATTTTGGAAACATTAATTTACGCTAAGAACGCCTCTCAATGAGAACGGCTCTACTTTAAGAACCCGCAAAGAATATTTAAAATGAGACAATGTAAGAAAAAATCGTTTCCATGTACAGCTAAAACTCTCGAAAAGAACAAAGAAAAAAAAAAAAAAATGCAAGGAACTAATTTTCTGACAACTGTAGAGACATTTAGAGAGCATTAATATCCTTTTTCTTTATTCAAAGTCAGATGATACTCTCAAAGAAAAGAATATTTTTCAGAATAAAAAAATAAAAATGTATTAGCGACTCAACTCTACTCTACTTTTGAATTCTTCGTTCGAGGATAATAACTTGGAATTCATCATGTGTGTTTTCTGAAAAAATGGTGGAAAATGGTTTCCGTCCCTATAGATGAATTGGATGTTTTTTGTGCTTCGTATTATGCACAAAATTGATTTTTTTTTTCGTTTTAAAGTGGCCGTTGCTTCAAAGAAAAGATACATTTATTTATTTTTTGTTTCGTATATTTTTTTTTCTGTAGTTGCTATGAAATGTTGCATTGCATTTTTGATATTAGTTTTAAGAAAAAAAAATTACTATTTAAGTGTTTTTATTATTATTATTTTCTTACAAAATCTTTAATTTGCAATTTTTACAATATAAATTTTTAAAAAGAATTTTAATTATGTATCAGTAACCATGTTTTTGAACTGCAATGCATTAAAATTTTATTCTTTATATTTTGCTAATCACAGAATAGCTTTGTGTTCACCAAGAGTATCGTCACAAAAAGAGTTTAAACCATTTTTAAATAATTGAAAGGGTCCTAATAAACAATTAGAAATTACAAATAAGTATAGTTTTAAGAATCGTGTTTATTAATTTCACTTAACTTGATAAATAAAATAAGGATATTCATTCTCATATATCTCCTGACTTAATTATAATAAAACAAACTATATCTTAGCTGTGAAAATATAAAACAATAATTATAAAACAAACAATGTCTTAATTATGAAAATAAAACAATTACTGGAAAACAAAATATGGTTTAACTGTGGAAATATTAAACTATTATTATAAAAAAAACAATATCTTAACTATGAAAATACAAAACAATAATTAAAAAATAAACTATATCTCAACTTGAAAATGTTAAATAATTATTAAAAACAAACTCTATCTTAACTGTAAAAATATGAAATTATTATTATAAGACAAACTATATTTTAACTTGAAAATATTAAACAACTACTGTAAACCAAACTATGTCTTAAATTTGAAAATATAAAAATATTATTATAAAACAAATTATATCTTAAATGTGAAAGTATAAATCTATTGATAGATAACAAACTATATATCTTAAATATGAAAATATTAAAAAAAAATCAATGTAAAACAAACTACATTTTAACTTAAAAATATTAAACAATTACAGTAAAACAAACTATGTTTTAACTAGGAAAATATGAATCTGTTATTATAAAACAAACTAAATTTTAATTCTGAAAATATGAAACTATTATTATAAAACAAACTATATTTTAATTGTGAAAATATAAAATAATATTTATAAATCACAATATGTTTTAACTATGAAAATGTAAAACAGTTATTATAAAATAAAACATATCTTAACTGTGAAACTATATAACAAATTCTTAAAAATCTTGAAACTTGCATATACAATAAAAAAATATAGAATGAGACATCTATCTCATCAAAATTCCATTTTTAAAACATTAATTTACGTTAAGAAGCCTCTCAATGAGAACGGCTCTACTTCAAGAACTCGCAAAGAACATTTAAAATGAGACAATGTAAGAACAAATCGTTTCCATGTACATTCTCGAAAAGAACAAAACAGAAAAAAAGAAAAATATGCAAGGAACTAATTTTCTGACAACTGTAGAGACAGTTAGGGAGCATTAATATCCTTTTTCTTTATTCAAAGTCAGATGATACTCTCAAAGAAAAGAACATTTTTCAGAATAAAAAAAAAAAAAAAAGTATTAGCAACTCAACTCTACTTAACTTTTGAATTCTTCGCCTGAGGATAATAACTTGGAATTCATCATGTGTGTTTTCTGAAAAAATGGTGGAAAATGGTTTCCGTCCCTATAGATGAATTTGATGTTTTTCGTGCTTCGTATTATGCACAAAATTGATTTTTTTTTCGTTTTAAAGTGGCCGTTGCTTCAAAGTTAAGATGCTTTTATTTTTTTTTTTTTTTTTGTTTCGTATATTTTTTTGCTGTAGTTGCTACGAAATGTTGCATTGCATTTTTGATATTACTTTAAAATAAAATACAATTTAAAAGTTATTATTATTATTATTATTTTACAAAGTTTTTAATTTTTACATTATGTATTTTTAAAAAGAATTTTAATTATGTATCAGTAACCATGTTTTTGAACTGCATTGTACTAAAATTTTATTTTTAATATTTTTTTATTTACAGAAAGTTTCATGTTCATCAGGAGTATGGTTACAAAAAGAGATTACAATATTTTTAAATAACTGAAAGAATAAATAAACAATTAATAATTCCTAATAAGCAATTAGAAATAAAAAAGAAATATCTTTTTAAGAATCGCTTTTATTAGTTTCGACTAAAATAATAATATTCATTATCATTTATTTCATGAGTCAATTATTATAAAACAAACTATATCTTAGCTGTGAAAATACAAAATAATTATTATAAAACAAATAATCTTAACAGTAAAGATATAAAACAATTATTGTAAAACAAACTTAACTTTGAATATATAAAACTATTATTATAAAACGAACTATGTCTTAATTATGAAAATATTAAAAAAAAAACTGTAAAACAAACTGTATTTTAACTATGAAAACATAAGACCATTATTATAAAAAAAACTATACCTTAACTTGAAAATAATAACAATTATTATAAAACAAAATATGTCTTAATTATGAAAATGTAAAACAGTTATTATAAAATAAACTATATCTTAACTGTGAAAATATAAAATAATTATTATAAAACAAACTGCATATTAACTTCGAATTTATATAACAATTTCTAAAAAACTTGAACCTTGCATATGCAATAAAAAATCGTAGAATGAAGCATCTTTTCATCAAAATTCCATTTTGGAAACATTAATTTACGATAAGCACGCCTCTCAATGAGAACGGCTCTACTTCAAGAACCGCAAAGAACATTTAAAATGAGACAATGTAAGAACAAATCGTTTCCACGTACATTTAAAGCTCTCGAAAAGAACAAAACAAAAAAAAAAAAAAAAAATGCAAGGAACTAATTTTCTGACAACTGTAGAGACATTTAGAGAGCATTAATATCCTTTTTCTTTATTCAAAGTCAGATGATACTCTCAAAGAAAAGAATATTTTGAAGAATAAAAAAAAGTATTAGGAACTCAACTCTACTTAACTTTTGAATTCTTTGTTCGAGGATAATAACTTGGAATTCATCATGTGTGTTTTCGAAAAAATGGTGGAAAATGGTTTCCGTCCCTATAGATGAATTTGATGTTTTTTGTGCTTCGTATTATGCACAAAATTGATTTTTTTTTTTTCGTTTTAAAGTGGCCGTTGCTTCAAAGATAAGATGCTTTTATTTTTTTTTTTTTTCGTATATTTTTTTTTGCTGTAGTTGCTACGAAATTTTCCATTGCATTTTTGATATTACTTTTAAGAAAGAAATATTAGAATTTAAAAGTTATTATTATTTTGCATAATTTTTAATTTTTGTGTTATGCATTTTTAAAAAGAATTTTAATTATGCACCAGTCGCGATGTACTTTAACTGAAATGTATTAAAATTTTTTTTAATATCTCAATAATCACACAAAACTTTATGCTCACAAGGAGTGTCGTTACAAAAAAGAGATTAAAATATTTTAATCCTATTAAACAATTAGAATTAAAAAGAAGTATATTTTTTCAGAATCACATTTATTAGTTTCTATTAAAGTAAGGATACTCAATTTCATTTATTTCATGAAAAATTCTACAGGTCTTTTTTTATATCACAGTTCATAATTTTATGATTTACAGATAATTTTGTTTAATTTATAAAATATAATTAACAATTAATATATATATTATATATATATATCGTAAAATTATTTTCTCAAGGGGAGAGTTTTGACATTTTTTTCCTAGGAGAATGTATGCTCTTTATATAATAGCCCTATCGCTAAATTTCAAAGCAGACAAGCAGTATTGTGGATAGTTATATTACATGCATTTAGTGGTTTGTACTAATAAGAATAACCTTGCACTCAAATTTGATAGCAGATGCTCTGCCTCAGTACATTTGTACTGAACAAGAACAACAAAAAAAAAGACGCTCACAAATACAAAATTGTTAACATTTTTACTTGTAGAATACAAGAGCGTGTTATTTGTGTAATATTTACAAACATTTACAAATGATCTATACATCTATAAAAATGAAACCTGAATATTTTTTATTAATATCTTAATATAAATATTATTAACATATTTTATTATTATATTATATTATTTGTTTTATTAATTCTAAGATATCGGGGTAGTGTTACTCGCATCCGTATCATATCTTTAAGTTACACGTGCTAAATGAGTAACGTCGGCGCAGTCCTTTGCTTATGTCATAAATATTAACTGTCTCTGTATTTCCAGCTGCATTAGAACAACAACAGTTCTATACTATCGATCTTTTTACGGATATTTTGTGAGTAATATATCTTTGTTAAGTGAAAATTAACTTTTTCAAATTTTATGGACTTGGATTCTAAGTTTTTCCCTTAAGACGGAATTCTAATGTGCAAAATATTATAACGAACTCTGTGAGAGTGTGAGTTGAGATAATCCTTTAGAACGTAAAGTAGTCTTGAATCGGCTAAGATGCCCTCAGCTAAGTTTCATTGCTTTGTTGTATGTCACAAACAACACTACAACAGAAGTGGACATGGATAATTTAATTTCATTCATTGTGATGAAGCCAGGACACGTTTTTAAAGATTTCCTTTGAAAATGATGCATGGATGTTTTCCAATCGACATGATGGAAAAACAAAAATAGTTTCGTCGGTTCTAGGGACATTTCTGCTCTCTTCGATAGCCCAATAGGGATGTATACCAGCTAGCTTTTAAGCCAACTAATCCAATAAGTAGAACTACCAATTACTGCTTGCATTCGAAGGATCTATGTTAATCTGGATTAAATGGTATGTATTTAATCAGATAAATCCCCTGATTTAGAAGACCAGTTTGTTTTTGCAATCGAAGGATAACATTATAGCCAAACATCATAGTCATTACAATTTGCCCTTTGTGGCCCATAGAAGTTTTTTAACTTTATAGAAGGTTCTAACGAAATTTTTCTGTTTTACTGATAGAAAAAAAAAGCCAAAAAATATATTTACTTAATGATCAATCTAATCAACAATTTTAATGATATTTTATCATCAATTTTTGAAGCTGCCTTATTTTTATAAAATTCATTTTGTTTTGAAGTGAAAAAAGTATTTAATTTGATTTCAACCTCTCCCTGAAAAATAATTCTGCAACATTTCAGAAATATGGATGTATGCTGGGAAATGTTGAAAGTGTAGGATGGGTGAAACATAAATCATCAACCAACTTCTTCGAGAAGACATAGCAATTCTTGCAGTGAGCGGCTTGATATTGTTATGCTGCAAAATTACCTCTTTTCTGTTTTTCAACGAAAGGTGTCCATTTTTTCTACAACAGTTATAGCAAATGTCAACAGTTATTTTCTGATTGTCATGTAACAACTCATAATGTATAATTCCTGTCCTGCTGAATCTTAATATTTTTTTTTTTTTAATTCTTTTGATTCAAATCAAGTCGAAGGTACATAGATCAAGAAAGTGATTTACATTATTATAAAGAATCCCCTGATTATTTTTTCATGGGCAGTCAGATTTTGAATGGTTGTTATCAAGTTTTTTAATTATCCTTAAAGAAAAATTTACAAGCCTTTTTTAAGAACTTATATATGGCTATGAATCCCTGCTTGACATAATATTGTTGTTCACTACAACCTCAAGACAACGTTTCCCCAATTAATTGTCCGTACAGATAGTAAGGATTTACCATGCATTCCAACAACTAAAGTACGTAAACGGACAGGGAAGATTTTAAGATTGATAGATCTTTCTTTCAAACAGGAGTTGAGCCTTACGTTAAATTTTGAACTTCGCCCTGTTTTTCTCCCTCTCTTCTTACTTTAAAATTTGACACCGAGGATTGTACCGAAACAAGGGGAAAAAGGGAGTGAAAAGTTTGAGGAGGGCCAGGCAGTGCTGAGGATATAAACACCTTTAAACTAATTAGCTTTTAAGATAATTTAAAAAAATATATGTATATTTATCATATATTTTGTTTTGTGTGTTATGTCATGCAGTTGTGCATCTATGTCTTTTCAATTTTAAATGAATATGTTAACTTAACTAGTCGTACTATTATGCAATGAAATAATTCAGTTTCTACTGTGAAATAACACTGAATCAAGACCACAACCAAATCAAGTCCTTATCTGTACTCAGATACTCTTACCTCAATATCATATAAATAAGTTTGAATATTGTGAATATTAATGCATATATATATATATATACACAATATTTATTACTCAAAAAATTGTTTTAAATTGTTTTTACACTATGTTTGTAGGAGTCATATTTTATTTTGTTTTAATTATGAATTCACTATTAAACTATTTTTTCTATCCAAATTTACATGTTTCGTGTTTTATTTTAATACAAAATTTTTTATTAGAAATTGATTTGTACTAAGAAAAAATTTGAAAATCATGTTTTTCCCAAATATTTCATATTTTCAAACATTAATTAAGTTTAATTATTAAGACATTATTATAAAATATAGAGTATTTGGAAATTAGAAATACTCAGTTCGTAATAAATATATTAATACTATTTATATAAAATTAAAATTAATAAGTAAATTGATTTAATATTTTATAATCTCTATATTAAATTGCATAGGAAACCTTAAGAAAAATTAAACTGAGAAATTCCATATCATCACGAAAAAAAAAAAAAATACCCAACCACGAAAAAAATTATATAAAAATGAACTTGCTGCATTTATTTAGGATGTAAAAAAAAAGTTACATCGTACTGAAAATATCAAGTCTTTTCATTTCAAGTTTACATCAACTCTGAATTAGCACTTGTGTGGTCATTAGGTGTATTTTTTATTTTAATTTTTCTTTCTTATTTTTATAGCTTTTCCAGGTACTGTATATTTCGAATAAGTGCAACGTAATTAAAAAAAAAATAATAAATGGTTATTTAAAAAAAAAAAAAATTAATTAATTAATTAATTAACACTAATTTTAACCTGTTTCAACTTTATTTTCAATACTTGAATTCAAATTATCGCAAAAATATGTTCTTATAACATCAAATTTAAATTTAAAAAATAATGAAGGTTTCCATTAGACTTTTTTTATCACAATTATTTCCTTTTATATGCATTTAAAAATACTTCTAAATTAAAAAAAATGCCATTAGATCTATACATAAACACACGGAACTAGTGTACAGGAAACCTTCGCTAATTATAACTATGACATCATACTTTTTCAGTAAATTCTTTTAAAAAACAGATTGAAAGAAGAAATAAATTAAAAAACTATTTTAAAACTCAAAAGTAGTTTGGTTTATGTTCAGATCAACTAGATTTTACAGAATATAATCTGTGGAGAATGTTTAAGATTTTTTTTTGTATGCATCAAAATAATGCAAGAACCTATAAATGCTTTACGTTAATTTCTAACAAAACATGCCATGTAGATGGGGAAGCAACTATGTTCGAGAAAATATTGACAGTAATAATAAACAGAAAATATAAAAGAACTGAAATCTTTTCACGTATTTCAATTCACATGTGGGTATACTTTGGAGGATGAATATAGTATACCAATGTTCAATAAGCCGATAAATTTATTAAGCAATGGGTCAGAATACTACAAGAACAAGAGTTCTGCACTTTAGGATTCCGTTTGTTTATTTGGCGATTTTTTTCTCTTGCGGATATCGCCAAGTCCGTGCCTAAGCAAACAAATTGGTTGTTGCAGTTAAAAAATACTGCTGTTATGGCGATTCCATTTGCCACTGTTTCCCTGTTCATCATTAACTATATAACATTCGTAACGCACGTAACATATATCCATAGTGTTCGTAACGTATAGCATTAATATATCTACATTTAATTCTATCAATGTATCAACAGTAATACTATAGTTAACGCGAAAAAACGAAATATTATATCATACATATCAAATGTCCTAAAATATAAAAAGATACATATTTTCCTAAATTTTAATTCCATTCTCCCAAGACCACGTCACTCGAGAATATGTAGAAAATGTTGTCAGTTTTTTTGGGAATTTTATAAAATTTTCAAGATAACTGGAGATTTAACGTGGCAATATTCATTCCTCCTCAATCAGCTGCTTGTGGTATTTTTTATATCAGTTACTTTGTGATACATGTACTTTTTCTGACGAATCGAGAAGTATTGTCAATTTCCTGGATAAATTTCAGTGATCCTGGTAACTTCTGGTAAAGTGCCACTGAATTAATTTTCTGTGATACAGATCCATTCAGTGATTTTAGATGCCTCGTTTTTCCTGGAATCTTTTAATTTAAGTGATCAACGATGATGAAGGGAGGAGCATTACATTTTGGGAGATTGATTGATTGGTGAGATATAATGGCACAAGAGCTAATGTTGCTCAAGCTTTGTCAAACGTTAGCAGTTCAAGCAGGTGACTGAAAAAAAAAAAAGATTAAAATAAGAGAAAAAAATTATAGTTCAGTTAAAATAAATAAATTAATTAATTAAAAAAATATTGATTGAAATATTGAATAAAATGTTGCGTAAAACAAGTATTAAATAAAAAGCGATAAATCCAATTTTGGAGACAAACACAAACATATTAGCATGGGGAGTATGTCCCAGCAAGTCAGAAAATTTAGGCTGGTTGGTACTAAAAGGCTGTGCCTAAAATTATTGTATCTAGGACATATTATTCGTTCGTACACGGCAGCATGCTAATTGATAAAGCACTAATACAAATATAACATGTTGAAGTTGTAGAGAGTGAAGAAATGGGTAAGACTGCATAATGTAAGTTTGCACTTTATGAAGTTGAGTTAGTTTCCCGCTTAGTCGACTACGGGGATATGTTTTTATAAACTATTAATAGAATGCTTATTCCTATAAAGCTCATTGTTTGTTTGGTCATTCCTGAATTTGTGTCATAAATAAAAGAAGGTTAGTATTAAGACGGAATCCATAACATGTATTAGCGTTTTGGGAGAACTTTTAAGGATAACTGCTGCCTATGTGAAGTAAACTACTGTCAAAGATTCTAATTGTTGATGCGAGGCGAATCTCTCAGAATCTCCATCGGGTCACTTGGTTTCTAAAAGCTTTGATTGCAACACAATCGCCGTCAGGGGACAAACGATGTCTCGCCTTTTTTTTCTAATGGATTAAATTTTAATACGCTAGTTCTGTTTAATTTTTTTTTATCTATTCTTTAGTGCATTTTACGAGTAAATATTTTAATCTTTAACTCAATCTCAGGATTTACGCAATGCGGACACTTTTATTAGAGCCTCAGATTGTGTGCAGATGTCGAGCCAGATAAATCCATGTGAGTTCTCCAAAGATATATATCACCCGCTCGGAAATTTCCTGTAAAAACCCCGTTCCCAACTTATAACGCGTTATTATATTTCTGAAAGAAAAACAAACTGACTGTGACGGCAAGAAATATATAACTTGTTTAAACCCCGTTATTTGTCACAAAAAAAAACAGTTACTTTTTTCGTATTGTGGAGAAAAAAGAAACGAATATACGTACGCTGTCATTTTTATGTTCCTTAAAAAAACATATCAGATTTCTTAAAATTGCCTTGTTATTTTTGTTTCTTGTATATCTTGGAAGACGTAGAGTAGGTTTATGCTGTTTGCAGCACTCTATTCTTCGAGTTTTTGTTCCCGAGATGCTTCTTCAAGATATCTGTTTGTCTTTTTATGAGTTTATAACTTTGATTCTCTGTATCTCCTTTATGATGTAATCATATTGAGCAGCCTTTGCTTTTCTGTTTATGTGATGTTATAAATTCAGTTATGTTTTTCCGGGCTTTTTGGAAACGAGTGTAATCGTGTTATGCGCTTTCGAAAAAAGGGGAGTGCAGAATTTGAAGTTGATTTATGGAATGTTTTTCTTTCATTCCGAGTCTTCTCTAAAATAATAAATGAGATTAAAAACGATACCTTAAAAAGTCAAAGAAAAACTCCGAGTTGTTTTTAAAAACGAGAACATTCCTGGTAGTCCAGAAAAATTATTGTTTGGTTTATTTCACTTTCTTCTTAAAAAAATAAAATCGACTAAGGAAAATATAGATACTTTAAACCTATCAACATTTGTGTTATTCATAAAATAATAATTTAAATAATAAATCTATTCATTGAAGTTAAAAAATATTATCAAGATTGAAATAAGACTCAATCGTAAAAACACATAAAAAAATCATAATAATACATATGAAAATCATAATAGCACATCAAAAAGAAAATCAAATCATTTTATAAGAATAACATCACATATTTCATTTGAACCCCAACTGCTGAAATTAAAAACAGTTGTAATTTAAAAACACTTTTTTTTAACAGTTCATAATTTTTTTTTTTAATTAAAAACGATTTTTCCTGTTTTTTAAACTAAATCACAGCATAATTTTTCTTATTTTACATAGCCATCATTTAAAATAGTAGTTTTATTTAATACAAATTACTTAGTGAAAGTTTTTTTGATATTGGTATGGTGCTCTACAATAGAATATGATATATTAACCTACATTATATTAATTCTAGTATGCACACAAACATTAAAATTGCTAAAACTTTTATCCAGTTCACTTTGGAGAGCAAATAAAAAGAAAACCCTTTTACAAAATTTATAGGCAATGGATTATTTGTTCAGATATTTGGCAAATAAATTTTAATAAACATAAATTAATTCTTATACATTATTTTGAGGTTATTAATTTAATAGTGTATTTATATTTTGAAAGCCGGAGAACCCTATAGAAATGCAGAGTCCTGTACTTTAGGATTCCGCTTGATTAATTGGCGATTTTTTCTCGTGTGGTTATCGCCGAGTCCACGCCTATACAAGCAAAATAGTCTCTGATGTTAAAAAATAACTGCTGTTTTGGCGATTGAATTTGGCGCGGTTTCCCGGTTCTTCGTTAAACATTAATATAGATTATTTATATTATACGTTAACAATTTAAAAATAACTAAGTAATTTGTATTGAATAGAGCTAAAATTTTAAATGATGGCTATGTAAAATAAGCAAAATTATACAACGATTTAATTTTAAAAACAGGAAAAATTGTTTTTAATTAAAAAAAAATTATAAACTGTTAAGTAAAAAGTGCTATTCAAATTACAATGGTTGAAAAAAATACTTATAAATCTTAGTTTTTAATTTCAGCAATTGGAATTCAGAATAAAATATTTGATATTATTCTAATAGCATGATTTGTTTTTCTATTTGATGTATTATTATGATTATCATACTTTGTTGTGTCTTATTACAAGGCTTGACAATATATTTTTTTTAACTTCGAAGAATACATTTATTATTTAAAATATTATGCTATGAATAACGCAAAATGTTGATCGGATTAATATATAAATATATACATATACATTTTCTTAAGGCAGTTTGATATTTTTTTAAGAAGAAAGTGAAATAAAATCAGCAATAATTTTTCTGAACTACTACGAAGGTTCTTGTTTTTACAACCATTCCTATTATTTCCTTTCACTTTTTAAAGTATCGTTTTTAATCTTATTTATTATTTTAGAGAAGAGTCAAAATGAAAGAAAAACATTCCATAAATCAACTTCAAATTCTACACTCCCCTTTTTTCGGAAAGCACATAACACGATTACACTCGTTTCCAAAAAGGGCCCGGAAAAACATAACTGAATTTATAACATCACATAAACAGCAAAGCAAAGGCTGCTCAATATGATTACATCATAAAGGAGATACAGAGAATCCAAGTTATAAAATCACAAAAAGACAAACAAATGCCTTGAAGAAGCTTCTCGGGAAAAAAACTCTCGAAGAATAGAGTGCGTAAACAGCATAAACCTACTCTACGTCTTCCAAAGATCTACAAGAAACAAAAATAACAAGGCAATTTTAAGAAATCTGATCTGTTTTTTTAAGGAACATAAAAATGACAGCGTACGTATATTCGTTTCTTTTTTCTTCACAATAACAACGAAAAAAAGTAACTGTTTTTTTTGTGACAAATAACGGGGCTTAAACAAGTTATATATTTCTTGCCGTCACACTCAGTTTGTTTTTCTTCCAGAAATATAATAACGCGTTTATAAGTTGGGAAACAGGGTTTTTACGGGAAATTTTGGTGCGGGTGATATATCTTTGGAGAAATCTCTTGGTCTTGTCTGGCTCGTTATCTGTACATAATTTAAAGCACTCATAAAAGTGTCGGCATTTCGTAAATTCTGAGTCAGTGGAAAAGCCTGATGTTGAGAAGATTAAAATCTTCACTCTTGAAATGCACAAAACGAATAGAGTGAAAAGAATTAAACATAACCAGGTTATCAAAATTTAATTCATTAAAATAAGTGGCGATGTATCGATTGTTTACTAACTGCGATTATGTTAAAATCTTAGCTTTTAGAAATTTGGTGCATAGAAGGAGATTCTGAAAGATTCGTCTCGTATTGACAATTGGAATTTTTAATGGCAGTATTCCGACTTCATATAAGATGCAGTTAGTTTGAAAGTTCTCCTAAAATGTTAATGCCGTTTATATATTCCGTCTTAATACATACTTTCTCTTCTTTATGGCAAAAAATTTGGAATGACCGAACAAATAATGAGTTTTACCACATTCAGTCGTCTATTAAAGGTTTAAAAGAAACAGATCTATGTCGCTTACTTAGTGTGAAACTAACTTATACTAGTCGTAACTCGTTTCGTAGCCGCTGCTTTAGATCTATGAAGACGTAACGTTCCTTTTACTGTCACCTGTTCTCCTTTAACCATTAATGTCTATTATTTGTATCATATGTTAACAATATCAAAAAATAGTCACTAAATAATTTGTAGTGAATATAGTTAATATTTTAAATGATGGCTATTTAAAGAAACAAAATTCTGATGTACTTTTAAAAACAGGAAAAAATCTTTTTTTTCACTTAAAAATTATTTATGAGTTTTTAAGTAAAAAGTACTATTCTAGTGACAATGGTTAAAGGTGAAAAATATTTATGAATTTTATTTTTTAATTTCAACATTTGGAGTTCAGACCAAAGTATTTGATGTTATTCTAATAAGATATTCTGTTTTTCTATTTGATGTATTATTATGATTTTTATATCTTGTTGAGTCTTATTGCAAGACTTGATAATATTTTATTTTTTTAACTTCAAAGAATATATTTATTATTTGAAAAAAAAATTATGGTATGAATAACACCGAATGTTGATGGAATTAAAATATCTATTTATTTTCCTTAGGCGGTTTGATTACTTTTAAAAAGAAAGTGAAATAAAAGGAGCAATAATTTTTCTGAAATACCAGGAATGATCTCGTTTCTACAAACAACCCGATTCCTTCATTTTGACTTTTTAAGGTATCGTTTTTAATCTCATTTATTATTTTAGAGAAGAGCCAAAATGAAAGAAAAACATTCCATAAATCAACTTCAAATTCTACACTCCCCTTTTTCCCCGAAAGGGCATAACACGATTACACTCTTTTCCAAAAAGGGCCCGGAAAAACATAACTGAATTTATAACATCACATAAACAGCAAAGCAAAGGCTGCTCAATATGATTACATCATAAAGGAGATACAGAAAATCAAAGTTATAAAATCATAAAAAGACAAACAGACGTCTTGAAGAAGCATCCCGGGAAAAAAACTCGAAGAATAGAGTGCCGCAAACAGCATAAACCTACTCTACGTCTACAAGAAACAAAAATAACAAGGCAATTTTAAGAAATCTGATCTGTTTTTTTAAGGAACATAAAAATGACATCATACGTATATTCGCTTCTTTTTCTTCACAATAAGAACGATAAAAAAAAAAAAGTTTTTTTTGGGACAAATAACGGGTTTAAACAAGTTATATATTTCTTGCCGTCACAGTCAGTTTGTTTTTCTTCCAGAAATATAATAACGCGTTATAAGTTGGGAACGGGTTTTACGGGAAATTTTCGAGCGTGTGATATGTGTTTGGAGAACTATCTTGGACTTACATGGCTCGACATCTGCACACAATTTAAAGCTCTCATAAAAGTGTCGACATTGCGTAAATCCTGAGTAAGCCTGAAGTTGAGTTAAATATTAAAAATTTTCCCGTAAAATACACAAAAGGATAGTGTAATAAAATAATAAATATAACTATATTATCAAAATCTAATCCATTAAAAATGTAGCTATAGATTGATTGTCCATTGACTGTGATTATGTTGCAATCAAAGCGTATGAAAATGAGGTTGTCCTATAGAAATTCTAAAAGATTTGTCTCTTATTAGTAATTGACATATTTAATGGAAGTTTTCCGACTTAATGTAGGAAGTAGCTATCCTTAAAAGTTCCCCAAAATGTTAATGCCTTTTATGGATTCCTTCTTAATAAAGAGCTTCTTTCATTTATGGCAAAAAATTTGGAATGACCAAACAAACAACCTTTACTTTACCGCATTCAGCCATTTATTAAATGTTTCACAGAAATAGATGTTTGAGTTTGTGTGAACTAACTCATACTCATTGCATAGTCGTTGGTTTAGATATATCAAAACATACGAATCTTTTATGTTTTCATTGTATGAGACACTATCTTGCTTTGAAAAGATAAATATTTTGATATTTTTTTCCGTTGAATGCCTGGTTATATAGGAATATCAGGAAATGAGAAAGCAGACGAGGCTCCTAAAGCTACGTTTAAATAAACAATTTTGTTCTAATTTAATCCATTAGAAGGAATTGGTAACAGATCTATTGTCCAATGATTGCGATTATGTTGCCATCAAAGCTTTTAGAAATAAGATGACCCATGGAGTTTCTGAAATAATCGTCTCGTATCAACAATTGGAATGTTTAAAGGGAGTTTTCCGACTTTATATAGGTAGCAGCTACCTTAAACGTTAATGCTGGTTATTCCAATAGGTTCTTACCTTATCTCATAAAACATACTTCTGAATACATACCTTCTGCTATTTACAGCAAAAATTCTGAAATGCCCAAACAAACAATGCGTTTTACCTCATTCAGCAGTCTATTAATGGTTTTAAAGAAATGGATCTCGTTCGTTGTCTGAGTGTAATGTATCCTTCGTAACTCGTTCTATAACCGTTCTTTTAGCTCTATCAAAACATAACCATCCTTTTGTTGTCCCTTGTATGAGACACAATCTTGCTTTAAAATAGAAAAATTTTGATATTTTAGTTTACTGCTTACCGCGTCATGTGAGAATAGCAGGAAATATGAAATCAGATGAAACTGATTAAATAGGTAAATTAATTGCTATTGAATCTAATTACATCGCCCAAAGCTAAAATTTTTTGTAATGAAAAATTTGTTTTAATGTTAGATATGGATTCCATTTTAACACTAACTTCCTCCTGTGTGGCGATTCCATTTGACACTGTTTCCCTGTTCATCATTAAACATTAATGCTAATTATTTGTAGCATACTCTAACAATATAAAATAAATCACCCCTAAGGAATTTGTATTGAATAAAGCTACTACTTTTAATATTGGCTCTTTTTAAAAAAATGTGGTGTAATTTACTTTTAAAAACAGGTAAAAGCCATTTTTATAATTTAAAAAAATTATTATAAACTGTTAACAGCTAAGTTACTTGAAAATGTTATTGAAATTACAATGGTTAAAGATGAAAAATACTTGTAAATCTTAATTTTTAATTTCAGCAGATGAAGTTCAGAATAAAATATTTGATCTTATTCTAATAACATGATTTGTTTCCTATCTGATGCATTATTAGGATTTTAAGACGACTATGCATGCATGTCGTAAAGAGGCAGGCATGTCCCATGTATGCCTCTTACGACATGCGTAGAATTATTTTAACCCTGTCCCCCACATAAAGGAAGGTTAAACTAATTAAGTCTATTACCATAATTCAAACACATTACTCTTCCAACTCAAAATGTTATCGGAAAAAAACATACGTAAGTACACACAAACGTATATAAAATAAATATATCTATATCGCTATAGTACCTCGGTGCTAGAATATGGATAAAAGAAAACATTGTGAAGCTGAAAGCAATTCTGGAAATCTCCCATACAGAAAGAAAAATGGAAGTGAGTTAAGTTAAAAGCGGAAAAAATTCCCGCAGCTGACAGCTTCTTATTCACTAGATTTAGTCCGGTCATCCGGAGTTTCATACTGACCATAAAGTACCATTGGGTCGTTTCGGTTGTTTTTGCCCCTTTCAGAAGTAAACGGATATTGAAATCATTCTGTTGAAGTCGAAGAAAAGGAATTCAGATATTTGATATCGTAGAAAGATAAAGAGTTGAAAAGTTTTTTCCTTGCAATTTTTTGTGATGTTGGTCATTTCGAGTATTTCGGTTTTGGAAAGATTCTTTATTTTTATTGAGTTGTGAAGTATTTGAAGAAAAAGGCACACTAAAATGGAAAAATAGTAATATACAAATGCATTTGCCTATAAACTGCTTCGCATCAACTTGTGTAAACAATCGTTCACTTATCAAAACAACTGTTTGCTGGTGGATTGAAACAGCATTTTTGAAGTAAAGGAAAATACACAGTGATAGTTGTTTATCTATTTATTTTTTTTGCGTATTGAATTATTTTAACTAAATATGAAAAGTAAACAAGCACCTAATGGTATTTTATACAGATGAAATGTAAATATATGTTTTTGTTTATTCATGTCATCATGTCAAAAGTGTTGATTCTAGATATTTGCCTTCTTAGTAAAATCGTACTTCACTAACTAATTCTGTGGTATAACGAAATTATTATGCCTAAAGTATTATTTAAGTGTTATTAATATCAATAATAATGGTATGAATTCTTATACTGCAGTGTTAAACTGCTATATTTATTTCTGGGATTAAATTTCGTTTAAGAAACAATAAAAACTGTCAATGGAAAAAAATTAATATTTATATAAAATAAAAGTATTTAACAACTATTAAGTTTATTTTTTATGTTATGTTAATGTTTACAGTAGTATGAAATATTTTTTTTTCCTTAATAAATCAGAAAATATAGTTTATGATAAGAAACTGAAAGCTGATCTTTTAAAAAGTGATAAATTATCTGAGTTTAATTGAAAAAAAACTGTTTTACAAACAAACATATTATTAGCTTGCTGATATTTAAAAAAAAAAAAGTGTTTAGTTAACAAAAAATGTCTTACAAAATATCATATATTTGGATTACTGGATTTCTTAAAAGAGGAAGTAAACGCCTGACTTTACCCCGAACGATATGTTCTCAGGGCACTATGTTCCTATTATAGTCGCCTTTTACGACATGCATTGGTTACAGTGAGGCTATTTTAATCTGAGCCCATATGGAAAAGTATAAACCTATTATGTCTGTTACCATAATCGTCACAAATTATTCTTTCAACTCAAAATATTACCAAAAAAAACCATATATGTACACAACCATTTAGAATATAAATATATATATATATCGCCATTGTACACCGGTGCATCAATATAGGAAAAAAAAACATTTTGAAACTGAAAGCAATTCTGGAAATCTGTGATATAGACGGAAAAACGGAAGTGAGTTAAGTTAAAAGCAGAAATTATTTCCCCAGCTGACAGTTTCTTATTCACTAGATTTATTCAGGTCATCTGGAGTTTCATACTGACCATAAAGTACCAGTGGGTCATTTCGGTTGTTTTCGTCCTCTTCGGAAGGCAACAGATATTGAAATCATTCTGTTGAAGTCGGAAAAAAAGTATTCCAGACATTTGATACCGTTGAAAAAAATAAAGAGTTGAAAGAGAATTTCTTCCAATTTTTTGTGATGTTGGTCATTTCGAGTATTTCTTTTTGGAAACGATTCTTTCATTTCTATTGAGTTGTGAAGTATTTGAAAAAGGCGCACTAAAATCGAAAAAGAAATAAAATATAAATGCATTTGCCTATAAACCGCTTCGCATCAACTTGTGTAAACAATGGCTCACTTATCAAAACAAATGTTCTTTGGGAAATTAAGGGGGGATTGAAGAATCATTTTTGAAGTAAAGGAAAATACACAAAGAGATGGTTGTTTATCTATTTATTTATTTACGTATTGAAATGTTCTGACTAAATATGAAATATAAATAAGCTCCAAAATGGTATTTTTATAGATGAAATGTAAATATTTGTTTTTTATTTAATCATGTCAAAAAATGTTGATTCTAGATAATTGCTTTCTCAGAAAAATTGCATTTCATTGAAACTAGCTAATAGTGGGGTATAACGAAATTATTATGTCTAAACTATTATTTTTTATCCCGCTTGATCAGCAACAACATCTAAGTCCAAATCCATGAACGAGTGAATCTCAAAGAACAAGTTTTGATAAAAGTTAAAAATTGCACTTCTTTTTGTCTTTGATCTTTTCAGCACAAGGACATGGGGCACAGATAGGGAGAAGTCGGACTTTGCCCCACCTGGTTATATCACCCCCCGGTTCACTGGGTACGTATTTTAGTCGTGTTTTACGACGTGCATGGGCTACACTGGGGCTATTCTAACCAGGACTTACACGGCAAGGTATTATTGCACTATTAAGTCCACACGTATTAAGTCTGTTATATTTATTAAATCTTTCACGTAGTAAGTATGTTGCCATATTCGTCACAAACCATTCTTTCAACTGAAGGTGTTAACAAAGAAAGCATACATATACAACCATATATCAAATAGATATATCAGTGCGAGAATAGGGAAAAAAAAACACAGGGCGAAATCGGAATTACCCATTATACCCTTAGGGACTGGGTACTCATTATACCCCCAGGGTACTCGGTACCCATTTTAGTCGTCTTTTGTGGTATACATGGGCTACTGTAGGGGTATTCTAAAACAGACCAAAACGCTAAGGTATAAGGTTACTACGTTTTTATTATATTTGTCACAAATTATTCTTTCAACAAAAAATGTTAGGAAATAAAATACACAAATACAGAAACATATATCAAATAAATATATCTATATCGCTATCGTACCTCGTCCGAGAATATGGATAAAAACATTCTGAAGCTGAAAGCAATTTTGGAAATATCCCATATAGAGGGGAAAATGGAAGTGAGTTAAGTTAAAGCAGAAAAAATTCCGCCAGCTGACAGCTTCTTATTCACTAGATTTAGTCCGGTCATCTGCAGTTTCATACTGACCATAAAGTACCAGTGGGTCATTTCGGTTGTTTTCGTCCTCTTCAGAAGTAAAAGGATATTAAAATCATTCTGTTGAAGTCGAAAAGGAGGAATTCAGATATTTGATACTGTAGAAAAATAAAAATCGAAAGAGAATTTCTTAAAATTTTTGTTATGTGGGTCATTTCGAGTATTTCTTTTTGGAAAAGGTTCTTTATTTTTGGTGAGTTGGGAAGTATTTGAGAAAAGAAAACTAAAATGGAAACATAAATAATATACAAATGTATTTGCCTATAAGCCGCTTCTCATCAACTTGTGTAAACAATGGCTCACTTATCAAAACAACTGTTTGCTGGGGGATTGGAATAGCATTTTTGAAGTAAAGGAAAATACACAATGTCATGGTTGCTTACCTACTTATTTTATTCGTATTGAATTGTTTTAACTAAATTTGAAAAATAAGCCAGATCCAAAATGGTATTTTACACTGGCGCCATTCTAGGTATTATTTTTAGGCATTTTATTTAATTCCGTGCTTGTGTGAGTCTCAAATTTTTAACCTTTAACGGAAATGCATACAAGCATTAAATTTGCTAAAAATTTTATCAAGTGCAATTTGGGAATAGGTAAAAAAACACTTTTACAAATTTACCATGTTGTTAATTTTATCCAAATTGGATTATGACTGTATGACCTATGATATAATGTAGATAACGGATTATTTATTCAGATTTAAACAGTTGTTTAACTACATCAAGACATAGCCACCTAAGTACAAATCTAGAATTATATACCCGTAGTGTGAAATCCATGCAAAATTGCAAGTAAAGGAACAAAGTAGCTGGTGCATTTAATTTTTCTTGGTGAAATATTATTATCCCAAAGTCCATCTCCAAAAAAGCTATTACGACAACATTAATTGCTAATTCGCTATTATTGTAGCTTTTAATATATTTTGGTTTTATTTCTTATCCCACTTGTTAAACAGCAAACATCTAGATCCTGCCCATGAACTCTTGGAATACCGACGTGTCATGATAAAGTTTAAAAAATGCTCCTTTTTGTCCTTGATCTTTCGGCACACAGACAAGAGGCATCGAAAGAAACACGTCAGACTTTACCTCAACCTGTTATACAGCTATGGCACTGGCTCCCTATATTAGAGTTATGCATGGGCTATTCCAAGGCGGACCCGCACTTGAAGATATAGAAAGTTATTAAGTCTGTCACCCCAATAGTCATATATTATACTGTCAACCCAAAATGTTAACAAAATTAAATGAATTAATAAATATCTATCTATCTATCTATCTATATATATATATATATATAAAATGAAGATATATATATATATATATATATATATATACATGGCCATAGTACGTCAGTGCGAGAATATGGATAAAAGAAAACATTCTGAAGCTGAAAAAATTCTGGAAATTTCCGATATACAAAAGGATAAATGGAAGTGAGTTAAGTTAAAAGCAGAAAAAATTGCCGCAGCTGACAGCGTCTTATTCACTAAATTTAGTCTGGTCATCTGGAGTTTCATACTGAACATAAAGCACCATTGGGTCGTTTTGGTTGTTTTCGTCCTGTTCAGAAGTAAACGGATATTGAAATCATTCTGTTCAAATCGAAAAAAAGTTTTCAGACATTTGATACCGTTGAAAAAGTAAAGAGTTGAAATAGAATCACTTCCAGTTTTTTGTGAGGTTGGTCATTTCGAGTATTTCTTTTTCGAAAAGATTCTTTTATTTTTGTTCAGTTGTGTAGTATTTGATAAAAGGATACTAAAAAAGAAAAATAAATAATATACAAATGCATTTGCCTGTAAACTGCTTCGCATCAACTTGTGTAATCAAAGGCTTACTTATCAAAACAAATGTTCGTTTGGCAGCATTTTTGGAGTAAAGGAAAACACACAGAGTTATAGTTGTTTATCTACTTATTTTTACGTATTGAGTTGTTTTAACTAAATATGAAAAATAAACAAGCTCCAAAATGGTATTTTCTACAGATGAAATGTAAATATGTTTTTATTTAGCCATGTCATCATGTTAAAAATGTTGCTTCTAGATATTTTCTTTCTCAGAAAAATCGTATTTCACTGAAAATAGCTAATGGTGTGGTGTAACGAAATTATTATGACTAAACTATTATTTAAGTGTCATTAATGCTAATAATAATATGAATTCTCATATTGCAGTATTCAACTTCTGTAATTATTTATGTGATTACATTTAAATTAAGAAAACGATAAATACCATTAAGGCAGGAAAAAAAAATTATATAAAATTAAAGTATTTAACAATGTTATTTATGCACAATTTCGTTTATATCATTTTAATGTTTACTATACGATCAAATATTTTTTTAATAAATCAGAGAATTTATTTTATGATAAGGAATCTGAATGCTGGTCTTTAAAAAGAAGAAAAGATAGTTTATTTGAAAAAAACTGTTTTACAAAAAATCATATTGTTAGTTTTCTGGTATTTTTAAAAGATGGAAAAAGTTATGTGCTTAGTTATCAAAAAAGGTCTTACAAAATATCATATAGTTGGATTACTGGATTTTTTAAAAGAAGAAAAAAAAGGCCTGTCTTTACCCCACACGATATGTTCCTCAGGGCACTGTGTTCCTATTGTAGTCGCCTTTTATGACATGCATTTTTTGCAGTGGGGCTATTCTACTTCTGACTCATATGGGAAGGTTTAAACTTAAGTCTGTTACCACAAAAATCTCAAATTATTCTTTCAACTCAAAATGTTAGTGAAGTAAACCTACACATACACAAACATATAACAAATAAATATATCTATATCGCTATAGTACCTAGATGCTAGAATATGGATAGAAAAAGCATTCTGAAGCTAAAAGCAATTCTAGAAATCTCCGATATAGACGGAAAAATGGAAGTGAGTTAAGTTAAAAGCAGAAAAAAATTCCCGCAGCTGACAGCTTCTTATTCACTAGATTTAGTCTGGCCATCTGGAGTTTCATACTGACCATAAAGTACCATTGGGTTGTTTCGGTTGTTTTTGCCCCCTTCAGAAGTAAATGGATATTGAAATCATTCTGCTGAAGTCCAAAAAAGGATTTCAGACATTTGACACCGTTAAAAAAAATGAGCTGAAAGAGAATTCCTTCCACTTTTTTGTGAGGTTGGTCATTTGGAGTATTTCTTTTTCGAAAAGATTTTTTATTTTTGTTGAAATGTAAAGTGTTTGAAAAAAGCAGACTAAAATGGAAAAAAGAAGTACACAAATGTATTTGCCTATAAACTGTTTCGCATCAACTTGTGTAAACAATGGTTTACTTATCAAAATAAATGTTTGCTGGGGGTTTGTGGCAGTATTTTTGAAGAAAAGGAATAACACAAAGTGATGGTTGTTTATCTACTTATTTTTAGGTATTGAACTGTTTTAACTAAATATGGAAAGTAAACAATCGCCAAAATGGCATTTTATACAAATGAAATGTAAATATATGTTTTTGTTTGGTCATGTCGTCATGTCAAAAATGTTATTTTTAGATGTTTGCTTTCTTAGAAAAATCGTATTTCATTGAAACTAGCTAATGGTGTGGTATAACAAAATTATTAGGCTTAAGTTATTATTTAAGTGTTATTAATATTAAAAGTAATATGAATTCTTATAAATTTTCAACTTCTATATTTATAAATTATTATAGAAGTTAATTTATATAATAATAATTAATTTAAATTTAATTTAAAAAAACAATAAATATTTTTAATACAAAAAAATAATATTTATATAACATTAAATAGGTTTATTGTTTATGTTATTTAAAAAAAGTTAATTGTTTATCTTATTGTAATTTTTACAGAATGATCAATTTTTTTTCTTAATTAAATCTAAGATTGTATTTATGATAAAGAAACGGAATGTTGGTCTTTTTAAAAGAAGAGAAAAATTATCTCTGTTTAGATAAAAAAATTGTTTTACAAAAAAAGAGATAGTTGGTTTGCTGGTTTTTTAAAAGAAGAAAAAAAAATTGTGTTTAATTAAAAATAATGTCCTACGAAATATCATATAGTTCTTTATTGGTGTTTTTAAAACAAGATAAAAATTATCTGTGTTTAAATTTGTCTGAAAAAATCATATATTTGGATTACTATTTGTTTTAAGAGTAGGGAAAAATTATCTGTGATTAGTTGTAAAAAACGTCTAACAAAAAATCGTATTGGATTTATGGTGTTTTTAAAAAGAGGGAAACCTTCTCGATTTAATTAAATAATTGTCTTAAAATCATGTAATTGGTTTGCTGGTATTTTTAAAAGAAAAGAAGAATTTTTTTGTATTTAATTAAAAAATGTTGTTTTACAAAAACTCATATTGGATTGCTGGTTTTTTTTTTTTAAAGTAGAAAAAAATTATTTGTATTTTGTTTAAAAAATTGCCTTAAAATATCATATAATTGAATTGATGATTTTTTTTTAATTTTTATTTAAGGACAGAAAATTTATCTGTACTTAGTTTAAAGAAATTGTTTTGATATAATATCATATAATTTGATTGCGGGCGTTTTTGTAACATAAAAATTATCTGCGTTCAGTTTAAAAAAAATTGTTATGTAAAAAATCATATGGTTGTATTGCTGATCTTTAAAAAATCCGTAGAAAATTTGTGAGGATGTAATCAGATTCGCCATAACGTAATTACAGAGGACATAACATTAAAATAAATAAAATTTTCCTAAAGTTAATAACATGTAATTCAATAAGGAAGAATTCATGCACAAAAAGTAATAATTTGGAAAATACAAAATAACTTTTGCATTTAAAATTAAAAATTAAAAAATATATATTTTTACAAGACGCTTTTGCATAACATTAAACATATGAGCTTTTAAGTAAATTTAAAAAAAACTTGTTACTAACTAAAATTTGAATAATTTTTCATTGGTTGATCAAAAGACAAACTTTGCAAAAAAAAAAAAAAAAAATTAAATTAGAGTTTTGAATAAACATCGTTTAATTAAAATCGAACAATGCACTTTTTTTGTTTAAATTCAGCATTCAAAAGTTCAGCTTTGCATGATAAAGTAATGAATTTATGTTTAGATTGCAAATTTTAATTAATTATTTTCTCTAACTGAAGAATATTTCAATACCAGTTTATTAAATATTGATTACTTTCGAGATACGGATAAAAATATAATATTAAAATATCCTTTAAATTATTCAGCTACATTTACACAAAGAAACATTTCAAATACAATTTCTGAGCTAAGTTAATTATTAAAATAAAGAAGAATTATTAATGAAGTTAGGCGGTGACAGAAGATGAAACTTATGAATAGTATAGAAATGAAAAAAAAATATCTCTTTAAATTGATAGAAGAGGATTTTATTTGAAAGTGATCTAAATCCATTTTCGACAAAATGTTAGCTATTGATAACAATAAATGCAATCTGTTATAAGCCTTTTATCTATAAACAGTTCTAAAAAAATTATTCAAAATTTTCATTATTTTGCCAATATTGCCAATTGTTTATATGCTATATATTAATTTTTTTTTTGCAACTAGCAATATTTAATATTTAATTTATGCCAAAATAAATTTCTTTAATATCAAAGCCTACTGTTTTTTAAAAATATTTTAACGAACTTTTATTTTTATAGCCGTTCAAAAAATCTTAATTAAAATCAAAGTTTATTAAAAAAAACTCGAAAAAAATAATTAAAAATTAATAAAAATTAAAATCTTAATTAAAAAAAACCTTGGTTATATTCAAAGTTTACTACCTATATTTATATTGAAATTTTTTTCAAATTTTAAATAAAGAAACTCGAAAATGAACAAAGTTTGACACTGTGTATTTTTTGTTTTGTAATAGAATATTTACAGGCGATTTTCTTCTATGGTAATAAAATTAATTCGTCTAAATGAATTCAAATGAAAATTGTAGAAGCATAACTTAAATGTTAAGAAATACTCTTCTAAATAAAACATGCTACTCTTCACTGGAAAAAAAAATTTAAGTCAACTAAAATATACTTAAAAATAATAATAAAAGTTTAGCTATTACGTCTACGAAACGACAGACAATAAACTATTCCCAATACAATAGAAACATTTAGTTTTATACAAATCATGATTTAAAAGAATTCTCTAGCTAGCCATTCAAGCTTAAACAAAAAGCTCTTTCTACGAAACTTTGTTTTATATCTGGTAAAGATCATAAACCAATTACAGTTTGAATAAACTCCAGAATCAAAAGCAATGTCCAGACACTTTTATCGAAAGCCCTTCTAACTCCATAACACTTTGGAAATAGGAAAAATATCTCCAGAGCAATCTGGGAAAAGGGTAGTCTTCAAGACACTTCACTTTATTCTTGCTCTAAGTAGCAGCAATCACTCCAGAATAGGCCAGACATAGAAGTGACCCAACAAAACACGGAAGAAAACACACAACTAGAATAAAACGGTACTCCCGTTTACACCTCTCATTTGGGCTAAGAGGTCCGGAGATTTCAGGCCTTTTTAGCTTCTCTGGGACTAGATCTAGTTTCGAGTTTAATATCCGAGAAGTTAAAGACAGGATATGTGTACTGTGTCCGACATAAATACACTAGGTAGAAGAAATGGTCGAAAAGATGAACTAGGGTTTTACAAAGAAAAATATGACTTGTTGAGAATAGCGAAAAAAGGACATTCTGGAGGATTTGGGAAAATATTGTTTCAAATATTGTAAGCTTTATTTTTAAGAAGGTGCAATATTAATTTCTATGTAAATAAATGCACATTTGAGGTAATGAACTTAAGAAACATTTATGAAGTGCATGAAAAATGAGTTACTATGCTTTTAATCATTATTTATTTAAAAAGAAGAAATTCTAAAGTTAGTGAACATGAACAATTTGATGGAAACACTCTTTAAATGATAAAACTCTTTTAAAGATAGCGGCCTGATGACCTACTGACTGGCGGTACCAGAAGTTTCTGGTTTGAGTCCCGGCGGTGCCTTAGATGATTGTAGTGGTCCGTAATACATTTTAAACTGTAGATTCAGGTCTGTTTAGCCGTCGCGTGCACAAGATGACCATAGAACGACCAACGTAACCTTTTAAAGATAAAAAATATTCATTAAAAAAATTATAAGTGTAATAAAATGTACTTAAAATTTCATAAATATTAACCTGTAGCATTTGTGAAACAACATAAAATAAACTATTCCCAATAAGATAGAAAAACTTACTTCTAAACAATCCTTATTGAAATAAATTCTAAATCTTGTTGAGTATGAAGTTTTTGATCGAAAAACATCTTAAATGGTAAGATACACTCTTTTAAATATAAAAAGTATTCTCAACTAAAAATATAATAATTTATATTTACTTACAATTTTATAAATGTTTAGCTATTACATTTATTAAACACAAAGAATTGAAACAATTAATTTTATTTGATACAATAGAATTATTCGCTTTACAATTGTAACACTTACTTCTAAGCAATTCTTGATTTAAAAGAGTATACTTAAATTTAAAAAAAAAATATATTAACTAACTGAAATTTACTTAAAATACAATAAATATTTAGCTATTACTTCTATGAAACAATATACCACTCACTATAAAATAGAAACAATTTTAAGCAATTCTTATTTAAAGGAATTCTAAAGCTAGCGATTCATACTGAAAAAAAAGCTCTCTCCATGAAACTTTGTTTTATACCTAAAAAAGATCATAAACCAATTGCAGTTTGAATAAACTCCGGAAATAAAAGCAATGTCCAGGAACTTTTCTCGTAAGTCCTTCTAACTCCACAATATTTTGGAAAGAGGAAAACTATCTCCAGAGCAATCCAGGAAAAAAGGCAGTCTTCCCTTGCAGACACTTCACTTTATTCTTGCTTTAAACAGCAGCAGTCATTCCAGAATGGGCCAGACATAGAAGTGGACCAACAAAACACGGAAGAAAACACACAACAAGAATAAAATGGGACCCTTTTTACACCTCCGGGGATAAAACACCAGGTCTTTTTTATTGGAATTGCTAGTAATATCCCCATAGGGAAAAAAATGTTTTTCAACACATCCAGGGAATAAAAAAAGCTCTTCGCATGTTGTGAAAAGAATCTATCTGTTGATATTCTTGTAGTGTCTCTGATTTGGGCTAAGAGGTCCGGAGATTTCTGCCTTTTAACTTCTCTGAGATTGGATATAGATTCTAGTTTAATGTCCGAGATGTTGAATACAGAAAATGTGTGCTGTGTCTGACATAAATACACTTGGTAAATGAAATGGAATGAAAAGATGAACTAGAATAGTACTAGAATAGAATTAGAACTTACAGAGATAAAGATGAACTTGTTGAAAGTAGCGAAAAATGTGTATGGAGGATTTATAAAAATATTGTGTCAAATATTATTATTACTTTTGTGAAACAATAGAATACAAACTATTCAAAATACCAAAGAAGCACTTTCTTTTAAACACTTCTTATCTAAGGAAATTCTAAAGCTAGAGAGCATCAACATTTTTATAGAAAGAGAACTTTGATGATAACAAATACTCTTTTAAATATGAAAAGTATTGTCAACTAAAAAAATTTAAATCTATGGAAATTTACTTAAAATTTAATGAATATTTTGCCATTACTACTGTCAAACAACAAAAAATATACTATCGACTAAATAAAAATACCTACTGTTAAGTAATTCCTATTTACAGAAATTAATTTAATAAATGTTTATCTATTACTTTTGTGAAACAACAAAAAATACGCTATCTCGCATATGACACACAGTTAAGCAAATTTAGAATTTCTAAAGCTAGTGGCTATGGATATTGTGATGAAAACACACATTAATTATAACAAACGTTCTTTAAATATAACAAGTGTTCTGAAAAACTTTATAAATATTCTTTAAAACTTTTTAAATATTCAAAGCAAACACTTTTGTCAAACAAAAGATAATAAACTATTCACTATAAAATAGAAACACTTTTAAGCAATTCTTATTTAAAAGAATTCTAAATCTAGGGATTCAAAGCTTAAACAAAAAGCTCTTTCTGCGAAACTTTGTTTTATAACTCGAAAAGATCATAAGCCAATTACAGTTTGAATAAACTCCAGAATCAAATGTAATGTTCAAACACTTTTATCGTAAGCCCTTCTAACTCCACAATACTTTGGAAACAGCAAAAATATCTCCGGAGCAATCCGGGAAAAAGGGCAGTCTTCACTTGTAGGGACACTTCACTTTATTATTGCTTTCAGCAGCAGCAATCACTCCAGAATAGGCCAGACAGAGAAGTGGTCCAACAAAATACGGGCGAAAACACACAACAAGAATAAAACGGGACCCCTTTTTACACCTTCGGGGATGAAACACCGGTCTTTTTTTATTGGAATTGCGAGTAATATCCCCTTAGGGGAAACAGCGATGTTTTTCAACACATCCGAGGAATAAAAGGAGCTTTTCGCATGATTTGAAAGGGATCTATATGTTGATATTCTTGTAGTATTCTCTCATTTGCGCTAAGAGATCTGGAGATTTCAGGCCTTTTTAGCTTCTCTGGGACTGGATCTAGTTTCGAGTTCAATATCAGAGAAATTGAACAGGAAATGTGTACTATGTAAGACATAAATACTCTAGACAGAAAAACTGGATGAAAAGATGAACTAGGGTTTTACAGAGATAAAGATAGCTTTTTGAAAATAGCGAAAGAAAGTACATTCTGGAGGATTTATGAATATATCGTGTCAAATATTATTATATTTTTTTAAGAAGAAGTAAAAATAATTTCTGTGTTAATAAATATGATATTTGTGAGTAAAAAAACTCAAGAAACATTTATGAAGTGCATGAAAAAATAAGTTAATTGTTTCTTAGATCGTACCTTTTTTTTTCTCACGAGAAGAGTTGCGGCATTTCATTCCCAGGAGAGATGATGTACGCTAATTGCCAAATGTAAAATAACCACCCATTACTCAAATTTGACAACAGTTAAGAAGTATTGTGTGTATTATATTGCATGTCATTAGTGTTTGTAATGATGAGAACAACCTGTCACTCAAATCTGATAGCATATATTTAGTATGATGCATAATGATACTCAGGAAATGAGTCAAAGTTTCTGCGACCTTCACAGGTTCAAACAGATTGAATATGAACTATACCATGGGTTATTACATCGTGAACGGTGACAGACCAGGAGTTGAGAAATATCTACTCCAATGACAAGTGAGAGAAACTGACCCTACAACTCCATCTTGACGGATTGTCTGAAAAGGAGGTATTTGGTGTAGAAGAAATAAATTAAATCAAAAATATTCTTAATTAAAATTTCTATAAAACTAAATAATTATTCGAAACGAATGCTTTTGTGAAGCAACAGAAAATAAACTATTCCCAATACAATAGAAACACTTACTTTTAAACACTACTTATTTAAAGGAATTCTAAAGCTAGAGATTCAAACTTAAACAAAAGGCTCTTTTTACCAAACTTTGGTTTATACCTAAGAAAGTTTATGAACCAATTACAGTTTGAATAAAAAGCAATGTCCAGACACTTTTATCGTAAGCAGTTCTAACTCCACAATACTTTGGAAACAGGAAGTATATCTCCAAAGCAAACCGGGAAAAAGGGCAGTCTTCCCTTTCAGGGCCACTTCACTTTATTCTTGCTTTAAGCTGCAGAAATCGCTCCAGAATAGGCCAGACATAGAAGTGGCCCAACAAAACACACAACAAGAATAAAACGGGACCCCTTTTTACACCTCCGGGGATAAAACACCAGTTTTTATTTTTATTGGAATTGCGAGTAATACTTAGGGAAACAGCGATGTTTTTCAACACATCCAAGGAATAAAAGGAGCTTTTCGCATGATGTGAAAGGGATCTATCTGTTGATACTCTTGTAGTATTCTCTCATTTGGGCTAAGAGGTCCGGAGATTTCCACCATTTCAGCTTCTCTGGGACTGGATCTAGTTTCGAGTTTAATATCCGAGAAGTTGAATACAGGAAATGTGTACTGCGTCCAACATAAATACACTAGAAGAAGAAATGGATGAAAAGATGAACTAGGGTTTTATACAGAGATAAAGATGAACTTGTTGAAAATAGCGAAAGAATGTACGTTTCTGGAGGATTTATGAAAATATTGTGTCAAATATTATTGCATTTTTTTAAGAAGGAGTAAAAATCAATTTATGTGGAAAAAATATGGCATATTTCTGGTAAAAAGTACTCAAGAAACATTTATGAAGTGCATTAAAAAATGAGTTAAATTTGTTTTTTTAGATTATACCTTTTTTTCTCTAAGAAATTACGAAACTCTTCTCATTTCTTTCCCAGGAGAGATGATGTATGTTGATTCCAAGTATAAAATTAGAACCCATCACACAAATTTACAGCAGATAAGAAGTAATGTGAGCATTATATTTCATGCAATTTGTGTTTGTAATGATGAGGACAACCTGTCACTCCAGTCTGATAGCATATATCCAGTATGATGCATAATGATACTCGGGAAATTAGTCAATGTTTCTGCGACCTTCACAAGTTCAAACCGATTGAATACGAACTATAGCATGAGTTATTACATCGTGAACATTGAAAGACACGAGTTGAGAAATATCTACTCAATGACAAGTGAGAGAAACTGCCCTACAACTCCCTCTTGACAACATTACTTGTCTGAAAAGGAATTATTTGATGCAGAAGAAATAAATTAAATCAAAAATATTCTTAATTAAAATTTCTATAAAACTAAATAATTATTCGAAACCAATGGTTTTGTGAAGCAAAAGAAAACAAACTATTCATAATACAATAGAAACACTTACTTTTAAACACTACTTATTTAAAAGAATTCTAAAGCTAGCTATTCATGCTTGAACAAAAAGCTCTTTCTACGAAACTTTGTTTTATACCGAAAAAAGATTATAAACCAATTACAGTTTGAATCAAAAGCAGTGTCCAGACACTTTTATCGTAAGCCCTTCTATCTCCACAATACTTTGGAAACAGGAAAAATAGCTCCGGAGCAATCCGAGAAAAAAAGGCAGTCTTCAAGACACTTTATTCCTGCTTTAAGCAGCAGCAATCACTTCAGAATAGGCCAGACATAGAAGTGGCCCAACAAAGCACGAAAGAAAACACACAACAAGAATAAAACGGGACCCCTTTTTACACCTCCGGGGATAAAACACCAGGTCTTTTTTTATTGGAATTGCGAGTAATATCCCCTTAGGGGAAACAGCAATGTTTTTCAACACATCCAAGGATAAAAAGGAGCTTTTTGCATGATGTGAAAGGGATCTATCTGTTGATATCTTGTACTGTTCTCTCATTTGGACTAAGAAACCCGGAGATTTCTGCCTTTTTAGCTTCTCTGGGAGTGGATCTATTTTCAAGTTTAATATCCGAAGTGTTGAAAACAGGGAATGTGTACTGTGTCCGGCATAAATACATTTTGCAGAAGAAATGGTTGAAAAGATGAACTAGGATTTTACAGAGATAAAGATGAGTTGCTGAAAAAAAGCTAAAGAATGTACATTTTGGAGGATTTGTGAAAATATTGTTTCAAATATTATTAGGTTCGTTTTTTTTAAGACGTAGTGAAATCAATCTTTATGTGAAAAATAGGCATATTTCATGTAAAGTACTCTAGAAATTTTAATGAAGTACTTAAAAAAAAATGAGTAAATTATTTTTTTAGATTATAGCATTTTTTCTCTAAGAAATGACGAAACTCTTCTCATTTCTTTCCCAGGAGAGATGATGTATGTTGATTTCCAAGTATAAAATTAGAACCCATCACGCAAGTTTACAGCGGGCAAGAAGTATTGTGGGTATTATATTGCATGCAATTAGTGTTTTTAATGATGAGAACAACCTGTCCCTCAAATCTGATAGCATATATTCAGTATGAGGCATAATGATACTCTGGAATTTAGTCAAAGTTTCTGCGACCTTCACAGGTTCAAACAGATTGAATATGAACTATACCATGGGTTATTACATCGTGAACGGTGACAGACCAGGAGTTGAGAAATATCTACTCCAATGACAAGTGAGAGAAACTGACCCTACAACTCCATCTTGACGGATTGTCTGAAAAGGAGGTATTTGGTGTAGAAGAAATAAATTAAATCAAAAATATTCTTAATTAAAATTTCTATAAAACTAAATAATTATTCGAAACGAATGCTTTTGTGAAGCAACAGAAAATAAACTATTCACAATACAATAGAAACACTAACTTTTAAACACTACTTATTTAAAAGAATTCTAAAGCTAGCTATTCATGCTTGAACAAAAAGATCTTTCTACGAAACTTTGTTTTATACCGAAAAAAGATTATAAACCAATTACAGTTTGAATCAAAAGCAGTGTCCAGACACTTTTATCGTAAGCCCTTCTATCTCCACAATACTTTGGAAACAGGAAAAATATCTCCGGAGCAATCCGAGAAAAAATGGCAGTCTTCAAGACACTTTATTCCTGCTTTAAGCAGCAGCAATCACTTTAGAATAGGCCAGACATAGAAGTGGCCCAACAAAGCACGAAATAAAACACACAACAAGAATAACACGGGACCCCTTTTTACACTTCCGGGAATAAAACACCAGTTTTTATTTTTATTGGAATTGCGAGTTATACCCCCTTAGGGAAACAGCGATGTTTTTCAACACATCCAAGGAATAAAAGAAGCTTTTCGCATGAAGTGAAAGGGATCCATCTGTTGATACTCTTGTAGTATTCTCTCATTTGGGCTAAGAGGTCCGTAGATTTGAGGCCTTTTAAGCTTCTCTGGGACTGGATCTAGTTTCGAGTTTAATATCCGAGAAGTTGAAGACAGCAAATGTGTACTGTGTCCGACATAAATACGCTAGATAAAAGAAATGGATGAAAAGATGAACTAGGGTTTTACAGGGCTAAAGATGAACTTGTTAAGAAAAGCTAAAGAATGTACATTTTGGAGGATTTGTGAAAATATTGTTTCAAATATTATTAGGTTCGTTTTTTTAAGACGTACTGAAATAAATATCTATGTGAAAAATAGGTATGTTTGAAGTAAAGTACTCTAGAAATTTTAATGAAGTTTTTAATAAATGAGTTAATTATTTTTTTAGATTGTAGCATTTTTTCTCTAAGAAGTGACGAAACTCTTGTCATTTCCATCCCTAGGAGAGATGATGTATGTTGATTGCCAAGTATAAAATAAGAAACCCTCACACAAATTTACAGCAGACAAGAAGTATTGTGAGTACTATATTGCAAGCAATTAGTGCTTGTAATGATGAGAACAACCTGTCACTCAAATCTGATAGCATATATTCAGTATGAGGCATAATGATACTCGGGAAATTAGTCAAAGTTTCTGCGACCTTCACAGGTTCAAACAGATTGAATATGAACTATACCATGAGTTATTACATCGTGAACGGTGACAGACCACGAGTTGAGAAATATCTACTCTAATGACAAGTGAGAGAAACTGGCCCTACAACTCCCTCTTGACTTATTGTCTGAAAATGAATTATTTGGTGCAGAAGAAATAAATTAAATCAAAAATATTATTATTTAAAATTTCTATAAAACTAAATAATTATTCTAAACGAATGCGTTTGTGAAGCAACAGAAAATAAACTATTCACAATACAATATAAACACTTACTTTTAAACACTACTTATTTAAAGGAATTCTAAAGCTAGCTATTCATGTTTGAACAAAAAGCTCTTTCTACGAAACTTTGTGTTATACCGAAAAAAGATTATAAACCAATTATAGTTTGAATCAAAAGCAGTGTCCAGACACTTTTATCGTAAGCCCTTCTATCTCCACAATACTTTGGAAACAGAAAAAATATCTCCGGAGCAATCCGGGAAAAAGGGCTGTCTTCAAGACATTCTTGCTTTATGCAGGAGCAATCCAGAATAGGCCAGACATAGAAGTGGCCCAACAAAACACGAGTGAAAACACACAACAAGAATAAAACGGGACCCCTTTTTACACCTCCGGGGATAAAACACCAGGTCTTTTTTTTATTGGAATTGCAAGTAATATCCCCTTAGGGGAAACAGCGATGTTGTTCAACACATCCAAGGAATAAAAGGAGCTTTTCGCATGATGTGAAAGGGATTTATCTGTTGATATTCTTGCAGCATTCTCTCATTTGGGCTAAGAGGTCCGGAGATTTCAGGCCTTTTTATCTAGGATCTAGTTTCGAGTTTAAAATCCGAGAAGTTGAATAGAGGAAATGTGTACTATGTCCGATATAAATGCGCTCAACAGAAGAAATGGATGAAAAGCTGAACTAGGATTTTACAGAGATAAAGATGACTTGTTGAAAATAGCGAAAAATGTACGTGGAGGATTTGTGAAAATATTGTGTCAAATGTAATTAGCATTATTTTTTTTTTGTTAAAAAAGTGTTAAATTAATTTCTTTGTGAATAAACGGAACGAACGGAATAAAGAACTCAAGAATAATTTAATAAATGCATTAAAAAATAGGTTACTTTTCAGCAATACGTATTTAAAGAAATTCTAAAGCTAGTGAGCATGAATAATTTGATGGAAAGACTCCTTAAATGATAAAACTCTTCTAAAGATTGGTGCCTGATGGCTGAGTGACTAGCGTCACAGGTTTCGAGTCCAGTCCCGGCGGTGCCATAGATGATTGTAGTGGTTCGGAATACATTTCAACTGTAGTTCTCGGTCTGTTTAGCCCACGTGTGCACAAGGTGACCGTCCAGCGACAAACCAAACCTTTTAAAGATAAAAACTGTCCTCAATTAAAAAAATATATATAAGTAGACTAAAATTTACTTAAAATTTCATAAATGTTCACCTATAGATTTTGTGAAACAACAGAAAATAAACTATTCACTATACAATAGAAAAATTTACTTTTAAGCAATTATTATTAAAAGAAATTCTAAAGCTTGTGAGTATGAACATTTCGATGGAAACACACCTTAAATGATCAGAAATCTTTAAATATAAAAAAGTTTAAACATTTAAATATAAAAAACTAAAAAAATATTAACCAACTGAAATTTACTTAAAATTTTATAATTGTTTAGATATTACGAAAACAGACGATAAACTATTCACTATACAATAGTAACACTTACTTAGAAATCATTCTTATTTTTAAAAATTCTAAAGCTGATGATAATTAACATTTTGATGAAAACACATCTTAAAGGGTCAGAAACTCTCTTTTAAATAAAAAAAAAATTTAAAAAAAAAGCTATAAAATATATATATTTTTAATTTATTAGGCGTTTGGCCATAACTTTTTTGAAACAACAGAAAATAAACTATTTGCTATACAAAGTAACACTTAATTTTAAGCAATTCTCATTAAAACGAATAATAATTCAATAAATGTTTAGCTATCATACAATAGAAACACTCTATTATTCTGTTTACATTGATAGCAAACTATACAATAGAAGCACTTACTTTAATCCAATTCTTGATTTAAAGGAATTCAAAAGCTCGCGATTCAAGCTTAAACAAAAAGCTCTTTCAACAACTGAAATAAACTAAAATTTATACCTAAAAAAAGCATAAACCAATTACAGTTTGAATAAACTCCATAATCAAAAGCTATGTCCAAACACTTTTATCGTAAGCCCTTCTAACTCCACAATACTTTGCAAACAGGAAAAATATCTCCGGAACAATCCGGGCAAAAGGGCAGTCTTCAAGTCACTTCACCAGGTCTTTTTTTATTGGAATTGCGAGTAATATCCCCTTAGGGGCAACAGCGATGTTTTTCAACACATCCAAGGAATAAAAGAAGCTTTTCGCATGATGTGAAAGGGATCTATCTGTTGATATTCTTGTAGTACTCTCTCATTTGGGCTAAGAGGTCCGGAGATTTCAGGCCTTTTTAGCTTCTCTGGGACTGGATCTAGTTTCGAGTTTAATATCAGAGAAGTTGATTACAGGAAATGTGTGCTATGTAAGACATAAATACTCTAGACAGAAAAACTGGATGAAAAGATGAACTAGGGTTTTACAGAGATAAAGATATCTTGTTGAAAATAGCGAAAGAAAGTACATTCTGTAGGATTTATGAATATATCGTGTCAAATATTATTAGATTTTTTTAAGAAGATGTAAACATAATTTCTGTGTTAATAAATATGATATTTGTGAGTAAAAAAACTCAAGAAAAATTTATGAAGTGCATGAAAACATAAGTTAATTATTTCTTAGATCGTACCTTTTTTTTCTCATCAGAAGAGTTGCGGCATTCCATTCCCAGGAGAGATGATGTATGCTAATTGCCAAATGTAAAATAACCACCCATCACTCAAATTTGACAACAGTTAAGAAGTATTGTGTGTATTATATTGCATGCCATTAGTGTTTGTAATGATGAGAACAACCTGTCCCTCAAATCTGATAGCATATATTCAGTAGGATGCATAATGATACTCGGGAATTTAATCAAAGTTTCTGCGACCTTCACAGGTTCAAACAGATTGAATATGAACTATACCCTGAGTTATTACATCATGAACAGTGACAGACCACGAGTTGAGAAATATCTACTCTAATGACAAGTGAGAGAAACTGGCCCTACAACTCCCTCTTGACTTATTGTCTGAAAAGGAATTATTTGGTACAGAAGAAATAAATTAAATCAAAAATATTCTTAATTAAAATTTCTATAAAACTAAATAATTATTTGCAACGAATACTTTTGTGAAGCAACAGAAAATAAACTATTCACAATACAGTAGAAACACTTACTTTTAAACACTACTTATTTAAAAGAATTCTGAAGCTAGCTATTCATGCTTGAACAAAAAGCTCTTTCTACGAAACTATGTGTTATACCGAAAAAAGATATTAAACCAATTACAGTTTGAATCAAAAGCAGTGTCCAGACACTTTTATCGTAAGCCCTTCTAACTCCACAATACGTTTGAAACAGGAAAAATATCTCCGGAGCAATTCAAGAAAAGGGCAGTCTTCCATTGCAGAGACACTTCACTTTATTCTTGCTTTAAACAGCAGCAATCACTCCAGAATAGGCCAGACATAGAAGTGGCCCAACAAAACACACAACAAGAATAAAACGGGACCCCTTTTTACACCTCCAAGAGTAAAACACCAGTTTTTATTTTTATTGGAATTGCGAGTAATATCCCCTTAGGGGAAACAGCGATGTTTTTCAACACATCCAAGGAATAAAAGAAGCTTTTCGCATGATGTGAAAGGGATCTATCTGTTGATATTCTTGTACTATTCTCTCATTTGGGATAAGAGGTCCGGAGATTTCTGCCCTTTTATCTTGGATCTAGTTTTGAGTTTAATATCCGAGATGTTGAATACAGGAAATGTGTACTGTGTCCGACATAAATACACTAGGCACAAAAAATGGATGAAAAGATGAACTAGGGTTTTTCAGAGATAAAGATGACTTGTTGAAAGTAGTGAAAGAGTGTACATGAAGGATTTGGGAAATATTATGTCAAGCATTATTACCACTGCTGTTAGAAGGAGCGAACAATTTTAAGTAATCAATTTCTATGTGAATATATAGGGCAGGTTTGAGGTAAAGAACTCAAGAAACTTTAATGAAGTGCATAAAAAATTAGTTAATTATTTTTTAGAGTTGTGCCTTTTTTGCTCAAGAGTAGAGTTTGGGTATTTTATTCCTAGGAGACAGGAATGTATTTTATTTGACGTATATAAACTCATGTTTGGGAAAATTTCAACACCATGAATGAATCGTCATAATTGAATGAAATTTATTACACAGTTGAGTGGTAGTGGTACAAATAAATGATTAAATGTTCAAAGCAAACAAACAATAACAAGAGATCGGAATCAGTATTTGGTGTAGCCATCACGCGCCACAATAAGTGCTGCTACACGACGTGGCATGGAGTCAAACAAATTTTGAATGTCTGCCTGAGGAAGAGCATTCCATATTGTTTGTATGCGCACCCAAACTTCGTCTGCAGAAGCAACAGACGAGGATCACGAGCGAGACACCGACCAACGAAATCCCACACATGTTCAATCGGCGGCATATCCGGGGAATACGCAGGCCAAGGAAGAAGCTGTACCAGCCGCGTTGCAAAAAAGGATTGAACAGTCCTAGCGATATGAGGGCGGGCATTGTCCTGTTGAAATACAGCGCCTGGCAAGCTTTGAAGGAAGGGAACAGCTTGGGGCTGTAGAACTTCACTGATGTACCGGTTGCTGTTCAGATTGCCCACAATTCTTAGCAATTGAGATCGTCCATGATATGCTATGGTACCCCAGACCATAACTCCGGGTGTTCGTCCACTGTGGCGTTCGATAATGCACTTCGGAAGGTGGCGTTCCCCGGCATAGCGTCTGACACGAATGCGGCCATCATGGTACCACAAATTAAAGCGGGATTCGTCAGAAAACACGACATACTGCCAATCAGCACGCCTGTCTCTATGCTGAGCGGCCCATTGTAGCCGCAAGCGGCGATGGTTAAGCGTGAGAGGGATCCTGTATAAAGGAGTCCTTGCGCGCAGTCCACGCTGCAGCAGACGTCTACAAATTGATGAAGCACATAATGACACACATGTAGCTGTTGACCACTGTGCTGCCAATTGTCTAGAGGAAGCTGTACGGTCCGTCAGCGCCATGCGGACCAGGTGTCTATCATCGCGAGCTGACGTCATATTTCTGGGTCGACTCCCGGATTTCCGAGTTGTCCGACAGTCGTCCGTCCACTACTTCCAAAGACGCATCACTGTGCTGCTGTTACGCTGCACACGAGCGGCTACTGCACGATAAGACAATCCAGCTTCACGAAGGTCGATGATTCTCCCCCGTTCAAACTCTGTAAGTTGTTCAAATCTCGCTCTCTTTCGTCGAAGAGGCATAAGTAACGATTGAGCTAACGTTTACCACTAGCATATAACCACCGATAACCATACACGCCTCGTTACAGCCGTCTATTTATTCGGATCCATCCGCTGTTCAGAGGGCTCTGCTCAGAATACGCATGCGCTACGGATTTGAAATTCTAATCATTTGCATATCATGCGCTAATTTGCATTTCCTGAAAATTTCAGCTCAGTCGCTTAAGTCCTTCATGGTGTTGCAATTTTCCCACTCAAATTTGACAGCAGACAAGCAGTATTGTGGGTAGTTATATTACATGAAATTAGTGCTTTGTACTAATGAGAGCAACTTTTCCCACAAATCTAATAGCAGATATTCGATAACATGTATAATGAGTCCTCGTGAAATTTGTGATTTATAGGTAAAAAAAAACTACAGCCTGTAGATGAACTATACCATGAATTTTTCGATCGGGATTGGTGATATACCATGAACTGAGAAATATCTGCTTCAATGAGAAGTGAGGGATCTGATCCCTTCACGTGACAGATTGTCTCAAAATGAGGTATTTGGTAGAGAAGAAGAGTACTGCGACGAGAAGACCAGAAGTGTTTTTTTTATTTTCTTTCATTGAAACGACTGAATAGGCCGGAGTTTCCGCCGGTTTTTCAAATTGAACCCCTTGTGGTTTCGTGTATCATACCGTGATAAACAAGGGGTGCCGCTGAATAAGCAATCAGATTCGCAGTAGATTCGGAACTCTGAAAATTTTAACTTGGAGTGATTTAATCGTACATTTGAGTGCATAGTGCTTGTAAATAAAAATCAAAGTGTTCTCATTAACCTGAAAGTGACCTTCTTCTTAAAGGTGTTATAAGTCTAATAGACGCCGAGACCTGATAATATGATGAACTGCAGTTTACGTTGCAGTAATAACAGTCACCGGGATATTGATAACCGAGTGACTAGAACTCGGATTCTGTGGATTACCCAGATTATGTGGCTGTCGGCGCCACAGAATCCTAGTGGTGCCATGGATGTTTGTAGTGGTTCGGAATCCACTTTCAACCATAGTTCGCAGTTTAGTATGACTGTAGAGCGTCAGGCTGGAAACCTACCCCGTAAAAAGAAAATGTCTCCTATCTCGAAATCTGCCAGTAGGCAGAGAATCTTGGCCCACCATGGCTTCTTGCTTCAATGATGATGATGATGATTACTAGTCACCTTATGATACAAGCACAATCATCAGTTCTCTATCAACTATCAACCTTTTGTTGTTAGTGAATTCTAATTGTCCAACAATTAAACTACATGATATTTTATAACACAATGGTTTCTAACTAAACGTAGAAACTTTTCTCTCCAATACGACTTTTTTAGACAATTTTTTTTAACCCAACACATATATTTTTTTTTAACCCAACACATATATTTTTTTTCTCTTAAAAAGATCTTTAACTAAATACAGAATATTTCTCTTATTTAAAAATACCAGCAATTTAATAAGAATTTTAAATAACTAAATTATTTTCTTCGCTTAAAAATACCAATAAACCAATTATATCATTTTTTTGTACAAATATTTTTTAACTAAATTCAGGTAATTTTTTTCTTCTTTTAAAAAGTACAGCATTCAGTTTTCTTATCGTAAAATATATTTTCTGATTTATTAAGAAAAAATATTTTACCTTACTGTAAACATTAAAATAACATAACCAATAACTTAAAATTTGCTAAATACTTTACTTTTTTATAAATAATACTTTTTTACATATTTATTGTACATTACATATTTTATATTTATATTACATACATATTAGGGATTTTATCGTTTTCTTAAATTTACTTACAGAAATAAATATATATAAGTTGAACACTGTAGTATAAAGGTCATATTACTATTAATATTAATGATACTTAAATAACAGTGTAGGCATAATAATTTCGTTATACCACACCATTAGCTAGTTTCAATGAAATACGAATTTTCTGAGAAAGTAAATATCTAGAATCAATATGACATGATGATATGACTAAATAAAAACATATATTTACATTTCATCTGAAGAAAATACCATTTTGGAGCTTGTTTACTTTTCATATTTAGTTAAAACAATTCAATACGTAAAAATAATACCAGATAAACAACCATCACTTTGTGTTTTTCCTTTACTTCAAAAATGCTGCTAAAGGAATATTTGTTTTGATAAGTGAGCCATTGCTTACACAAGTTAATGGGAAGCAGTTTATAGGCAAATGCATTTGTATGTTATTTCGTTTTCCATTTTAGAGTGCCTTTTTTTTTCAAATACCTTAAAACTCAAAGAAAATAAAGAATCTTTCCGAAAAAAGAAATACTCGAAATGACCAACATCACAAAAAATTGGAAGAAATTCTCTTTTCAACTCTTTATTTTTGTACGGTATCGAATGTCTGAAATCCTGTTTTTCGACTTCAACAGAATGATTTCAATATCCGCTTACTTCTGAAGAGGACGAAAACAACCGAAATGACCCAGTGGTACTTTATGGTCAGTATGAAAGTCCAGATGACCGGACTCAATCTAGTGAATAAGAAGCTGTCAGCTGGGGGGATTTTTTTCTGCTTTTAACTTTACTCGTTTCCATTTTTCCCTCTATATGGGATATTTCCAGAATTGCTTTCAGCTTCAGAATGTTTTCTTTTATTTATATTATATTGCGCCAAGGTACCACAGCAACACAGATATCTGATATATGTTTGTGTATGTGTATGTTTTCTTTGCCGACATATTGGGTTAAAAGAATAAATTGTAACTTTTCTAGTAACAGGCTTAATAAGTTTACATCTTTCCGTTTCAGTTAAGTTAGAATAGTCCGATTGCAGCCCATGTATGTCGTAAAAAGCGAGGAAAATGGTTACTCTGGTATATAACAGGGTATTGTGAACTCCGACTTCTTTGTGCTGGAAGATGAAAGAGAAAAAGAAGCTGCATTTTCTTACCCTTTCTAATGACTTGTCGTTGTTTGAGTTCCATTTAATCAAGGACTTGGTCTAGATGTTGCAATCGTACAAGTGGTATAAGAAATAACAACAACGAAAAAAAAAAAAAAAAAAAAAAAAACAACAGCAATAAAATATGACATAATAGTGAATTAGCAAACGGTGTTGCCGTAATAGCGTGTCTTGGTGATGGATTTTGTCGAAATAACGTTTTACCAAGAAAACTAAACGTCGTAAAAGGTCAAAATGCCGCGTCAAATTCTTTCTGTCGAGTCTAGAAGCAACACCTTCTAGGATAACACGTGGTAAACTGATCCGTACTGATAATCCTCTTATTTTTTTAACGGTATTAAAAATCCTACTTTTCGACTTCAACAGAATGATTTCAATATCCGTTTACTTCTGAAAAGGACGAAAACAACGGAAACGACCAAATGATACGTTATGGTCAGTATGAAAGTCCAGATGACCGGACTAAATATAGTGAATAAATAGCTGTCAGCTGGTGGAATTATTTCTGCTTTTAACTGAACTCGTTTCCATTTTCTCCTCGATTATGCAGATTTCCAGAATCGCTTTCAATTTCAGAATGTTTTCTTTTATCCATATTATAGCACCGATGTACTATAGAAACATAAATATACTAATGGTATGGGCGCTAATGGCATATAATTCTAGATTTTTACCTAGGTGACTTTGTCTTGATCTAGTAAAAAGAACTATTCAAGTCTGAAGAAATAATCCATTATTTACACTATACCCCAGATCACTCAACCATAATACAGTTTGGATAAAATTAACAACATGGCAAATTTGTAAAAATGTATTTTTAACTGTTCCCAAACTGTACTCGATAAAAGTTTTAGCAAATTTAATGCTTGCGTGCATTTCCGTTAAAAGTTAAAAATTTGGAACTTAAAAATAAGTATGGAATTAAATAAAATGCCTATAAAATTCATTGTATATATGTATGCTTTCTTTGCTAACATTTTCATTTGTAAGAATAATTTTTGACAATTATGGTAGCAGACTTAATATGTGTGAGACTTACTAAATGTAGCAGACATAATAGTGTAATAATACCTTACCGAGTGATTCCGGGTTAGAATAGCCCAACTCTGGCCTATGCATGACGTAAAAGGCGACTAAAATGTGTACCCAGTGCCAAAGGTTTGGATGAAGTCAGACTTCTCTTTTTGAGAGGCTTTGTCCCTGTTTCACAAAGTTGAGGAAGATGTATTTTTTAACTTTTATGATGACTCGTCGTTGTTTGAGTTCCAAGGTTGGGTTGGGTTGGTTAGACGCTCTACTGTCATCTTGTGCACACTTTAGGCTAAATAGACTGGGACCTACAGTTTAATGTGCATTCCAAAACACTCATAAACATCCATGCCACCGCAAGGATTTGAACCTGGAGCCTTCGGTACCAACGACCAGAGTGCTAGGCAGTTAGCCATCAGGCCTCATTTTGGAATTCCAAGGGTTCATGGACTTTGTCTAGATGTTGCTGTCGTACAAGTGAGATAAGAAGCTCCAATTTTAGTTTTTACTATTTGGAAACAAGCAACATAAATACAGATTTTTTGAGTTTCAGTGAAATAGGATAAGGATTGGTGATATACCATGAACTGAGAAATGCCTATTTCAATAAGAAGTGAGGGAAGCTGATCCCTTCACTTGACGGATTGTCTTAAAATGAGATATTTGATTGATGCAGTATTGTGGGTAGCTATATTACATGCAATTAGTGTTTTGTACTAATAACAACAACCTTTAACTCAAATCTGATAGCATATATTCTGTAACATGTATAATGAGACCTCAGGAAAGTTGCGATTCGTAAGTCAAAAAAAACGAAAAAACTACAGACTGAATATGAACTATATCATGAGTTGTTATATCGGGATTCGTGATATACCATGAGCTTAGAAATCTCTACTTCAATGATCCCTTCGCTTGACACATTGTACTAAAATGAGGTATTTGGTAAAGAAGAAGAGTTCTGAGATGAGGCGACCAGAAGTGTTTTTTTTTTTCATACGTGACTGAATAGGCCGGACTATCAGACTGTTTTTCAAAGTGAACCCCTTGTGGTTTCCTGTATCATACCATGATAATTAAGGGCATACGCAGACCAGGCAATTAGATTCGACGTAGATTCGGAACTCTGAAAATCTCCGAACTTGAAGTGGACTGCACTTATGATTTAATCGTACATTTGAAATAGAATTTAAATTTTCCTTTTTTTTTTTTGTATAATGATACAGAGTTTAGTAACTATATATGTATATATATATATATATATATAGTGCTTGTAAATAAAAATTAAAGTATTTATATGAACCTGAAAGTGTCCTTCTTCTTGAAGCCGTTACAAGTCTAATAGAGGCCAGTAACTGATAATATGTTCAAGTGCAGTAAAGTTCAAATTACGTTTCACCAGTAACAGTCACCGGCGGACTGATGCCCGAGTGACTAGAGCTCTGGTTCTCGGTGCCACAGTGTCATGGTGGTGCCATGGATGTTTGTAGTGTTTCGGAATCCACTTTCAACCGTAATTCGAGGTTTAATATGATTGTAGAGAGTTAGGCTAAATACCCTACCCCGTAAAAAGAAAATATCTCCTATCTCGAAATCTGCCAGTAGGTAGAGGGTCTTAGCCCATCATGGGTCTGTTGCTTCAATGTTGATGATGATGATGATGATGATGATAATGATAATGCTTAGTAGTCACCTTATGATACAAGCTGAATCATCAGTTCTCTATAAACTATCAGCCTTGGGTAGTTAGGGAATTCTAACAGATAGCTTAATACAAATTTTAACCAAATAAAGCGATTGGTTTTCTTTACTTAAAAACAATATATATGTTACAGATATTTATTGTTCGTCATGCAGTGTTTATGGAATTACAATAATGGAAGGCAGAAATGTAAGGCGATTAAATTAATGTCTATTTTGACCTAACTAACTTACTCCCTGGTACTTCATCCCATGTTCGGCCAAGATCGTCTGCTAATTGGTAGATTTCGAGGTATGAGATGTTTTCTTTTTGTAGGATAAGGTTATCAGCCCTACGCTCAACGTTCTACAGTCATATTAGACCGGGAACTACAGTTTAAAAACGATTCTGAATCATTACAAGCATCCATGACACCACCCTGACTCGAATTTAAAACATATAGCAAAGAGCGTTACAGAGTTAAATGACCGCCTATCAAAACCAAAATGTTGAATGCCAGAGGCATGCGGGGAATGCCGGCGGCATGCGAGTTCCTGCTTCCTAAGTATTGTTGAGTTCCCAGTTGGTCATGCTCTCAAGTTCTGACAGCGCACGAAGATACATGACTATGGTGTTTGAACGAGAAGCGGCATATTCACCATGGTATGGCCGTTGACTAATCAACCTGTGCTTGTACAAAATAATTCAACTGCACGGTACTACAGCCCATTTTGGTCAAATTAGTATGTTTACTGGCAGATCTCAAAACATAATATGTTTTCATTTTGCAGGGTAAAAATGTCAGAGCTACGCCCAAAAATCTACAGTCATATTAGTATATTAACTACGGTTTAAGGTGGATCTCGTATCCTTAAAAACGCCTATGACACTTAGGGACTCGAATCCGAAGCCTGTTGCACCGAGCACCAAATAGCTATCAAATAATTCAAGAAGAAAATAAAAAGAATTAAATTAATATATAGAGCAATAATGAAAGATTTATTCATGTACAATAAATACATAAATTTCTCCACAATAATATATAAATTCCGTCATTTCGCAATATACACATTGGATAAAAATACTTTACAATTCCTTTTTCCAAAAAATGTATTAAACTTTAATAAATAACATCATAAAACCAAATTTTCAATTCCGACTTCTATAATTATAGCCACACAATCTTTGAAATAACCCTATATTTTCTCAAAAAGATTTAAAAAAAAGTATTTCTCCAATACATTCAGCAATCTGTAGTTCCACGATATCATGCATAAACATACATTATTTTTTTTATTTTTTTGTAATGTGAAGTAAAATCCAAACATAATTCAAGTCAGCATTCTTTAGCATTCATTTCATATTCCTAACAGCCACCTACAGACGATGAATGTGGCCAAACATTCGCCAAGCAAAGTCCTGTTAGGATATCCATTCTTTATGAAATCAGAAAACATAAAAGGTTGAGCACGGACGAGTTTTACGACAGTTGTTGAATCTAAAGTTCTGAGTTATTATATGTATGCAGATGCTGGGGGATCAGGGAATCCCAGACAAAAAAAAAAAAAAAAAATAAAAAAAAAAAAAAACAGAACCTGCTTTTCCAAGCATTTTGACAAGATGCTTTGCAGTGTAAATATAGTGGAATATGGAAGAAGGGGAATGTTATAAAAATATTTCAAGCTTCTGTGTCGTTTTTCTTACAGAAAAGTAAGAATATATTTATATTTTTTTATTTCCAATATATGTTTTATTACATTAAGGATTTTGTTTAAAAATAACTTACTTGTCAACAATATTTTAAATGCTGGAGGATCAGACCCTGCTTTTCTAAGCATTTTGAATAGATGCTTTGCAGTGTAAATGGAGTGGAATATAGAAATGGAATGTTATAAAAATATTTTATGCTGCTATGTCGTTTTTCTTAGATAATACCTCACTATTCTTTTTTCCGAACACCTCTGCATAAAACCTTGATACATAACATCACGAAACAAAATTTTGAATTCTTCTTCCTATGATTTTAGTCACACAATTTTTAGAAATAAACCTATATTTCCTCAAAAAAGCAAAAACCTTTTTCCGATACATTCACCTTAATCAGTGTTTCCACGATATCATGTATAAACATATATATTTTTTTTTTGTAACGTGAAAGAAAATCCAGACACAACTCAAGTCATCATTTTTAAGCATTCATTACATATTCGTAGCAGCCACCTACCGACGATGAATGAAGCCAAACATTTGCCAAGCACAGTCCTGTTAGGATAGCCATCCTTTATGAAATCAGAAGACATAAAAGGTTGAGCACAGACAAGTTTTACGACAGTTGTTGAATCTAAAGTTCTGAGTTATTATATGTATGCAGTTATGCTGTGTTATTATATGATCCCAGACAGAAAAAAAACCTGCTGTTGTATGCATTTTGACAAGATGCTATGCAGCGTAAATATATTGGAATATGGAAGAAGTGGAATGTTATAAAAATATTTTACGCTTCTATGTCGGGTTTTTTTTTATATAAAAAAATTAGAATAGACTTTAAATTTTTGATTTCCATCATATGTTAAATTACATTTAAGATTTTCTTTAAAAATAACTTATTTGTCTGCAGTTTTTTAACCTGTAAGATATTTTAATGAGACCTGATGGCCGATTGAGTGGTGCTCGGCTTCAGGTTCGAATTCCATGGATGTCTGTAATGGGTTTGAATCGAATTTAAACCGTAGGTTTCGGCTTAATATGACTGTTCCGCTTAGGGTTGACAATCCTACCCTGTAAAAAATAAACATCTGCTGTTTCGAAATATGTCAGTAGACAGACGGCCGTGGCTGATCATGGGGCTGTTGCCTAAGAAGATGAAGAAGGTGCTTGAATAACCTCCTAATATTCCATAGCATCATATTCAGCTCGAAAATAAACCGGGAGTTAAATAAATCTCTCGTATAAACCGGAAATTATTTGCAAGTGTTCTTTAACATATCATATCTTCTTGCCATCCAAGACAATACTTTTTAAACCAATGTTTGCCCAATTTCAGATAAATCTTATAAACGTATTTGGATACAGCTTATTAAGTTAATTAAAAAAAAATTATACATTTGGTAAGTCCAATATAACGGATTTCAGCAATATAATTGGCTTGATTTATAGAATAAATTTGTATAAAACTTGCTGAAAAAAATTCAACATACAAATGCTGGGTTGTATATAATACGTGTCCCGGAATTTAAAATGCTTTTGTTGCCAATACACGAATTACAGGCAAGAAACTACGATATTTAAAATTTTGTTAGATAAAATTCTGTTATTTGAACATTTACTTATGCGTGCAGGTTTAAAATAAAACATATCACTTTTTTGCTACACCAGACACTATCTTAGAGCTCTCACATAGCATTCTGCAATTTTTATGAAGGATGTGAAACCAGGTGCCCTACAACTATTTTACTTACATCACTAATAGTTATATACTACATTGCTTCTTTTCCTCGAAATGAATAGAAAGAACTTCAGATTTACAGATTTATTTTGCTTGTCCCCGTGGCAGACACCAAATCATTTGGTTTGTCATAGTTTGTGACGTTTCGAATTGAAACCAAACATAGCATCCACTAATACAATGGCTAGCAAAATGAGTATCGTGGAATTTTATGAATACTAAAAATAAATAATGGGAAACGATGAACAGAGAAAGTAATTGCACTAAATATAGAAGTTTATTCATCATTGGCTGTCACAATCCCTACCACCATAAATACCATCACGCATGTGTTTTCCTTTATTTTTGTTTTGTTTTTATTTTCTTTTTTTTAAGTGTTAAATTTGAATCGTTTTAAGTTTAATTTTATTTGCTAGCTAGAGGCATTAAAAATAATGTAAAGCGAAGGAGGAGTGAGGTTCATAGAAAAAGAAAGATATCATTCATTAATAAACAGTAAATAGTTTAATCAAGGTGAATGGTTCGGAATCGAATTTAAATCGTAGGTTCCAGTCCAATAGGACTGTGGATCGTTGGGAGTAGGGATGACAGCACTACCCCGTAAAAAGAAAACATCTCGTGTTTCAGATTCTGCCAATAGGCATACGACCTTGGCCGCCTTGGGGCTGTTGCGCCATTGAAGAATAACTAGTATTATTTTCTAATGAATTAGGCGGACAACTACATCACTTCAAACAACTGCCATCACGTTTTGAGGTTTAGCATGTGTCATTTTGGATTGTTCGAGCAACATAACATTTTGTTGAAGTTCGGCAGCATAATTTTTTGAGCTTTGAATTAGTCGAATGTTATACCGAAAAAATAAAATTTACGGTAAGTTTTCACTTTCAGTATTAACTGGAAGAAATGTACAAATGAACATATATGATTTATATGGGGAACATATAACAGGTGAAATAGCTTGTCGAAAATGGTTTAAAGGCTCGTGCTCACCAAGGCAAGAAGATGCAAGCGAAAACATTTGACCAATCACTAGCCTCACCGCGTCGCCTGAAACCGGTTGGCAGTCCGCCGCTTGGAGTTGCCCAACTTTCAACTCTAAGCGGTTTTTCACTAGGCGTAATGCTATTTCTGACGTTTCGCGGTGAAGGGGTCGAAAAATTTTGTCGCTTGCCTCTTGAATCTTCATATCTCTCGCCTCGGTGGGAACGTGGCTTAAACGATTCAACGTCCGTGATGCGGAACGTCAACACCGTCCTAATCAGACGAAAAAATCATAAATTCCTAAAACTTGGTGAAAATTGCTATTGGTGGATGTCATCGTCTGCAATGAATGCCTTTGTGACGAATATTTAAAGAAATCCTTAAAAAACAATTATTTGGAAAAGTGTCATGCCAATTGGTATCCCTATCCCACAGATACATTTTCTAGACATTGCTGTTTGTATTACAACTAGTTACACTCATGGACACTTGGTCTGTCTGACCACTTCTGTTCAGAAATCATGATCTGTGAGTCGCTCTTTCAATGAGGGATTCGGTTTTTGTCATAGATATAGAGAATACCAGTGGGTAGAATTGGACAAAATTTGAGTGGCGTATTCATTCATTTTTCAATACATAAATAACCTTTACTGAAGAGGAATCCTTACACGAATTATGTTTAATATCTAGTAATTAAATACATTCTTGTTTAAATTATAACTTGTTTCGATAGTTGACACATGATCTGCCTGAGAAGTTCTTACCATTCTTGAAGAAGTCCAACTTTGTCTTAATTCCCGCATAGCCATAAAAGACAAGTCATTCTTTTGATGAGGGATTCGTCTTTTGTCATAGTGGTTTGGTATACCAGTGAGTATAGATGATTTCAGTGATGCATTATTTAATTTTTAATTGCACAAATGCCTTTTCTGTAGAGGAAACCCCGCACAAATATAGTTTAATATCTAGTAATATAATCGTGGTCCCTCCTACGCACTGCAAGAGCGCTCCTTTGGCGATCTGTAGGCATCGAGACTCTCATCCGAGAAGAAGTAGAGCACAACCGGTGCTGCCTCAGAGGCACTTAGTTCGCAATCTCTCAACCCGAGAGAAAGTATCTTTAGAAGAGGAATCCTTCCACGAATATTTAATTAGATGTCTTTAAATGTGTTAATTAGTTTATGTGCATGTGGTGTTTCGGCGCGTGTGAATAAAGCTGTGTATTCTCAAACCTGGGTCTCAAGCCTCAACCCAACCCCACCCAGATTTAGCTGGACAAACAACCGACAACATTACAGTAATTAATTACTGCTACTGCTACTAATAATAATTTATTCAAAATTTAAAGCACAACACATAAGTATATATAAAAACCAATTTTTCCCTCATCGCATTTTAGATGACTTTTAATACACAGTAAAAAAAAAATCAAATCTGACAATTGATGAGAGTATAGGTGTAAAAGGAATTGAAGAGAAAAAAAAAAGTTATAACTCTCATACACCAAATAAAATTTCAAATAAATAATACAATTCATATGCGAAATAATTTTAAAAAGAAAGATATGCATTCATAAAAAAAATAAATAGAAAATAATATCTAATATTTTATCATCAAAATGAAAAGTAAACTTGACATATAAATTTATTCCTTTAACTTAACTTGATAAATAAACTTATTCTCTTGAGTCAAAAAAATTCAATTCTCTCCCCCTGGGAAATGCTTGACGATAATACAAGAGAGGAGGGAGGAAGGGGGGTGGACTTCTTTTTCGAATGAAGTGGTAGACGGATATAGAGTACCCGAACAGAAAATTTGGTATTCTAAGCAGGATTAGGTTTGACCGTCTCAAATGCATTTTTTCCCAACTAGTTTCCCCATATAAAGTGATTTACACTGAAATGACAAAAGTCGTGGGATAGCAATATGCAAATTTTCAGATGGCATTAGCATCGCGTAGAACAGGTATAAATGCGCAGTGCTTTCGCAAGAGCTTTCATTTCTGGGTTCAAGTTATTCATGTGAAGAGGGTTTGACGTGATGATGCCCGCACGACGGGAATTAACAGACTTTGAACGCGGAATGTTAGTTGGAGCTAAACGCATGGGTCATGCCATTTCGGAAATCGTTAGGGAATTCAGCATTCCCAGATCCACTGTGTCAAGAGTGTGCCGAGAGTATGAAATTTCAGGCATAACATCCCACCATGGACAGCGCAGTGGTCGACCGCCTGCACTTAACGACCGAGACCGGCGACGTCTGCAAAGAGTCGTAAATTCTAACAGACAAGCAACACTGCGTCAAATAACCGCAGAAATCAATGTGGGACGTACAAGGGACTTGTCTGTTAGAACTGTGCGGAGAAATTTGGCTTTCTTGGGCTATTCCAGCAGAAGACCGACTCGAGTGCCTTTACTGACAGAACGACATCGCTTGCAGCGACTCTCGTGGGCACGTGAGCATATCGGTTGGTCCCTCAGATGAATGGAAAACCGTGGCCTGGTCCGATGAGTCACGATTTCAGTTGGTAAGAGCTGATGGTAGGGTTCGAGTGTGGCGCAGACCCCACGAAGCCATGGACCCAAACTGTCAGCAAGGCACTGTCTGCTGGTGGTGGCTCCGTAATGGTGTGGGCTGTTTTTTTTCATGGCATGGACTTGGTCCTCTGGTGCGACTGGACCGAACATTGACTGGAAATGCTTATGTTCAGCTACTTGGAGATCACTTGCAGCCATTCATGGACTTCATGTACCCAAACAACGATGGGATTTTTATGGATGACAATGCGCCATGTCACCGGGCCACAACTGTTCGTGATTGGTTTGAAGAACATTCTGGACAATTCCAACGAATGATCTGGCCACCTAGATCGCCCGACATGAATCCCATCGAGCATTTATGGGACATCATCGAGATGTCTGTTCGTGCCCAAAATCCTGCACCATCAACGCTTTCACAATTATGGACGTCTATCGAGACAACATGGCTCAATATTCCTGCAGAAGACTTCCAACGACTTGTTGAGTCCATGCCACGTCGAGTTGCTGCACTTCGCCGGGCGAAAGGAGGGCCGACACAATATTAAGAGGTATCCCATGATTTTTGTCACTTCAGTGTATATATGCAAGGGAAGAAACAGTATTTTATAAAGTTTATGCTTTCTTCTTTCACGTATTATAGTAGCTATAAATCATATCGAAATTTAAAATTTCGTCCTATTGAAGATAAATTCTTATTTCCTAGATAATTATTATACAGTTTAAATTATTAATAAATATTTATTATAATTATATTTAGTATTAATAATTATAAAATTATTAATTATTATATATAATTGCAAAATTATTAATTATTATTTATAATTGAAAATTTAATGAATATTATATATAAGTATAAAATTATTAATTATTATTATTATTGATAATTATATTTATGGGGGCCTGAACGGCCTAGTGGCTAGCGCTCTGGTGCTCGGTACCACAGGTTTCGGGTTGGAGTCCCGGCGGTGCCATGGGATGTTGTAGTGGTTCTTAATCCACCTTAGACCATAGGTCCCGGTCTAACAGGGTCGTACAGCGTTGCTAGTGTATTGTTACTCCGCGTCCGTAGATTATCCTCAAGTTACATGCAACTGCGGGGAAGTGCTTAGTGAGTAACGTCGGTGCAGAACTTGCCTTAAGGCATCCAAGACAATTGTCTGTTTGCCACCTTGTCTGTTTGCATTAGAACAAAAAAAACAGTAATGATGTAAATTAAGTAGCATTAACTGTAATGCAATAATAATAATAATAATATAATATACATAATAATCGTTTGTAAAAGAGTAATTACAATAATAATTGTAGTAAAGATAATTAATGAAGGTATGGGAAAAGGTATGTTCATTTATCAAATAAAATTTCACTAAATAACATTCGTATACCAAATAAAATTTCAAGTAAATAACACCATTCATATGCGAAATGAGTTTAAAAAGAAAGTTACACATCCATAAACCAAATAAATAAAAATTATATAATATAATATTTTATCACCAAAGTGAAAAGAAAACTTGATATATAAATTTATTCGTTTAACTTAACTTGATAAATAAACTTATTCGCTTGCGCCAAGAAAATTCTATTTTCTCGTCCTGGGGAATGCTTGACGATAACATAAGGGATGGAGGGGGGGGGACTCTCTTTTTCGAACGAAGGGGTAGACGGATATAGAGTACCCGAACAGAAAATTTGGTATTCCAAGCAGGATTAGTTTTGACCGTTTCAAACGTATTTTTCCCTAACTAGTTTCCCCATATAAAGTGATTTATATATGCAAGGGGAAAAAAGTATTTTTAAAGTTCTTACTTTCCTTTTCACGTATTATACTAGCTATAAATCATTTAGAAATTTAAAATTTCATCATATTGAAGATAATTTTTTTATTTCCTAGATGAGTATTAGACAGTTTGAATGATTAAAAATATTTATTATAATTATAATTATTATTTATATTTATAAAATGAGCAATTATTATGTATAATTATAAAATTATTAATTATTATTTATAATTATACTTATGGAGGCCTGAATGACCGAGTCGCTAGCGCTTTTGCAATCGGTACCATAGGTTTCGGGTTCAAATCCAGGCGGTGCTTGGATGTTTGTAGTGGTTCGGAATTCACTTTAAACCGTAGGTCCCAGTCGTACATATTATACGTAGAGTGTTGTGGGGGGTAGTGTTACTCTGCATCAGTAGCTTAGCTTCAAGCTACGGCACCTCCTGGGTAGTGCTAAGTGAGTAACGTCGGTGCAGTGCTTGCCTTAAGGCATCAAAGACAACCGTCTAAGTGTTTGCCAGCTGTAGTAGAACAAAAAAAATAATAATAATGTAAACTAAGTAACAACAACTGTAATGCGGTAATAATAATAATATAATAATCGATTGTAATACAAAAAATACAATAATAATTGTAGTAATGACAATCAATTAATAGTGTGAAAAAAAGCAAGTTCATTTATCAAATAAAAGTTCACTAAATAACATTCATATAAAAAAGAAAAGTTCAAGTGAATAATACCATTCAAATGCAAAATTATTTAAAAAAAAAAAAAGATATACATTCATAAACCATATAAATAAAAAGATTAAATATAATATTTCATCATCAAAATGAAAAGAACACTCACTATATAAATTTATGCGTTTAACTTAACTTGATAAATAAAATTATTTGCATGCGCCAAAAAAAAATTCAATTCTCTTCTCCTGAGGAATGCTTGACGATAATAAAAGATAGAAGAGGGTGAGGGACTTTTTTTCGAATGAAAGGGTAGACGGATATAGAGTACCCGAACAGAAAATTTGGTATTCTAAGCAGGATTAGGTCTGACCGTTTCAAACGCATTTTTACTCAACTAGTTTCCTCATACAAAGTTATTTATGTATGCAAGGGAAAAATAGTATTTTCAAAGCTTGTACTTTCTTCTTTCACATATAATAGTACCTATAAATCATTTGGAAATTTAAAATTTCATCAGAATCATGATCGATTTTTATTTCTCGATAATTATTAGACAATTTGAATTATTAATAAATATTTATTATAATTATATTGATTATAATTATAATTATTATTTATAATTATACTTATGGGGGCCTGAATGGCCGAGTGGCTAGCGCTCTGGCGCTTGTTACCACAGTTTCGGGTTCGAGTGCCAGCGGTGCCATGGATGTTTGTAGCGGTTCGGAATCTTCTTTCAACCGTATGTCCCGGTCTAACAGAATCGTAGAGCGTTGCAGGGGTAGTGTTACTCAGATTTCGCAGCTTATCTTCAAGCTACGCGTACCTCCTGAGTAGTGCTGAGTGAGTAACGTCGGTGCAGCGCTTGCCTTAAGGCATCGAAGACAACCGTCTAAGTGTTTTTTAGCTGCATTAGAGCAAAAAATAATAATAATGTAATGCAGTAATAATAATAATCGATTTTAATACAGTAATTACAATAATAATTGTGTTTGTTGTTGTTGTTCCTTATCCCACTTGGCTGGCCAAGCCCACGAGCCCATACGTACTCATGATTGAAGGGGAGGGAAGCAGCTTCTGTTGTGAAGGAGCACCCGTAGGTAGAAGTCTGACTTTGGCTCCGTGACGCTCTTACAGTCGTAGGAGACCGGGACCTACGGCTTAAAGTGGATTCAGAACCACTACAAATATCCATAGCACCGCCGGGATTCGAGCCCGTAACCTGTGGCACCGAGCGCCAGAGCGCTAGACACTCGGCCATTCAGGTCCCGAATGTGTGAATGCCAACGGCACGCGGTGTTCCCAGGTGGTCACCCACCTAAGTACTGACCGCGCCCAATGATGCTTGACTTCGGTGATCTAACGAGGACCGGTATATTCAGCATGGTATGGCCGTTGGCCTATAATAATTGTAGTAATGATAATCAAGTAACGCGTGAAAAAAATCAAGTTCATTTATCAAATAAAAGTTCACTACATAACATTAATATGCCAAATAAAAGTTCAAGTGAATAATACCATTCATATGCGAAATAAGTTTAAAACGAAAGTTATACATTTATAAACCAAATAAATAAAGGTGTAATATTTCAACATCAAAGTGAAAAGAAATAGTGATATATAAATTTATTCGTTTAATTTAACTTGGTAAATAAAGTTATTCTCTTGTGTCAAAAAAAATTCGATTTTCTCCCCCTCAGGGAATGCTTGACGATACTATAAGGGTGGAAGGAGGGGTGGAGAATTTTTTTTCGAATGAAGGGGTAGACGGATATAGAGTACCCGAACAGAAAATTTTGTATTCTAAGCAGGATTAGGTTTGACCGTTTCAAACGCATTTTTACTCAACTAGTCTCCCCATATAAAGTGATTTATATTTGTAAGGAAGAAAAAAGAGTATTTTCAATGTTCTTACTTTGCTTTTCACGTATTATATTAGCTATATTTCCGGTTCTCGTTAGATCAGCGAAGTCCGGCATCATTGGGCGCGGTCAGTACTTGGGTGGGTGACCACCTGGGAAAACCGCGTGCCGTTGGCATTCACAAATTTGGGACCTGAATGGCCGAGTGTCTGGCGCTCGGTGCCACAGGTTTCGGGTTCGAATCCCGGACGTGCCAGGGATGTTTGTTGTGGTTCGGAATCCACTTTAAGCCGTAGGTCCCGGTCTCCTACGACTGTAAGAGCGTCACGGAGCCAAATATAACGGGTGCTCCATCACAACAGAAGCTGCTTCCTTCCCCTTCAATCATGAGTGCGTATGGGCTCGTGGGCTTGGCCAGCCAAGTGGGATAAGAAACAACAAACAAATAAATCATTTGGAATATTTGAAATTTCATCAGAGTCATGATCGATTTTTATTTTCCTGGTAATTACAATGGCGATATTTTGAATTTGAAAGGTGACATCAAATGATGGTGGGATAATAATTAAAATTTTTAATTGAAGAATAAAATGATTTTTTCTCAAATGGCAAAATTGAATTGACGCAGGTTTAATAATTTACAATGAATTTAAAGGTTAAGTATTTTAAGATGTATGATTAGCAAATTAATTTAAAATCATGATAATTTTTTTCTGGTGCAACTGGTAGTACTAGACAGTTATCTTTATGTCATAACCGAGGGATGCAACACTGTTACTCATTTAGCACTACCCAGTGGCAACGTGTAGCTTGAAGATATGTTACGGACGCGAGTAACACTGCCCTATTATCATATTAGACCACACTATACCACATCACTGTTCCTAGAGCTGAGTTTCCCCTTTACAGTTTGGGAATAGTGTGAGTGACAAGAAATCTGATAGGCCTCCTTGACGCTATACTGTCGTATGAGAGCGGCACCTACGATTTAAACTTGATTCCGAACTACTTCAAACATCCTTGACAAAGTGGCCTGGTAGCCAAGGGGCTAGCGCTCTGGTCTTTGGTATCCCAGGCTTCAGGTTCAAATCCTGGCGGGGGCATGGATGTTTGTGAGTGGTTCGGAATCCACGTTAAGCTGTAGGTCCCGGTCTGTTTAGCCCAAAAGAGTGCATAAGATGACCGTAGAGCGACAAACCAAACCTTGACACAGCTGGGATTCGAATCCGAAACCTGTGGTACGCCAGCCACTCGGCTATCAGGCCATCCGTCATAACCTGGAAAGTACATGAAAAAAGTTTTCAATTATTTTTGACGCTGAATGGTCATTTTAAGAAATGGTCTGTTATGCGACATTTGGTCTTCTCCACGGTCCTTAATTCTGTTTTAAATGCTATCCAATGAATATAGAATAATGGAAATGTGATGATGTATTGCATACATTAGAGCAAAAGCCAGGAAAATGCCTTTTTGATCGGTTACTCATCAAATTGACAAGGGTTATAATTCGCAATCTAAACTAATTTAACAAATAAATACGCAGCCATAATGCATTATTTAAATGCGCATAATTTTGTGAAGCGTTACCTCTATCCCGTAATCTAATTTCCATTTTCCGTTATAATTCATAACCCATTTCTCCGAAACCACCACAGCATGCAGCCGCTGAACCATAGATTCATACATTAATTAATTAAACCGTACCAATTGTTGTCAAAGAGATTATCTATCAATTAATATAGTTTATATACATTATGAACATCCCGAGCAACTATATATTTCATTAGAATTAATTGTACGTTATATTAAGCCATGTTATTGTTGCAGATTTTGGAGATTATCAATGCATATAATGTTGGATTTCTGAAGTCCGAGAAATCAAATAAAACCCAATTAGCAAAGAAAAACTAAATAAACTAAATAAACAATTTTGGGCAAAGTAACATTTTTGATCTAAAGATACAATTATTAGGAAATATATCAGTATACTTACATATTAATAATATAATAAATCACATAGTATAGGCCCATAAAGTAATATTTTAATAAAAGTTTAAATAAACTTGTTAAGCCATGTTATTGTTGAACAATTTGGACACTATCAATGCATAGAACATTGTATTTCTTAATTTGGAGACATTTGAGAGAAAATTTAGAATGAAAACCGATTCGGGTTATAAATATTGTAGAAATGAAAATTAAAAAAGAAAAAAGAAAAAAGTGGAAATCTTATATTCAGGCTTATCCATTTTTGAACAGTAGATCTGATTTTCTATTCTGCAATAAGATATAAAACAAGAAAAGAATAATATTTCTGATATTTAAATGTTTTTTTATAAACTAAAGGTGTGTCATGTTGCCTATATACACTCAAGAGCCAAAACAGTATGACCACCCCTACATTTTGCAACGAACTCGCCTGGATGACGCGGAAGGTGGAACGTGATCAGGTGGAAGTTTAACTGTATTTAACTGGCGCTCGGCCACGGCTGGCGCTCGGTACCAAAGGTTCAACCGAGTTGACAGGTGGTCATAATGGCGGTGCCATGGATGTTTCTTGTGGTTCGGAATCCACTTTGAACCCTGGGTCCCGGTCCTAATAGGATCGTAGAGCGCTGCGGGGGCATTGTTACTCCGCATCCGTGGCTTATCTTCAAGCAACACGGCCCCCTGGGTAATGCAAACCTGTGATCGAGACCCAGACGCTAGTCTGTGCAGCGCTTTCCTTAAACAGGTATCATGAACAAAATTTCCAATTATTTTTTGAAGCAGCTGTTTGCCAGCTGCATTAGAACAAAAAAAAATGATGGGAAACTTCTGATGTATTACATACATTAGAACAATAGACAGGAAAATGCTTTTTGATCACAGTAACTCATCAAATTGACTGGGGTTATAATTCACAATCTAATCTAATTTAACAAATAAATACGCAGCCATAATGCTTATTAACGTGTTATTTAAATGCACATAATTTTGCGAAGCGTTACCTCTATCCCGTAATCTAATTTCCATTTTCCGTTATAATTCAAAACCTATTTCTCCGAAACCACCGCAGCATCTAGCCGCTGAACCATAGTTTCATACATTAATTAATTAAACCTTACCATTTGTTGTCAAACAGATTATCTATCAATTAAGATAGTTTATATACATTATGAACATCCCGAGCAACTATATATTTCATTAGAATTAATTGCACTTTATATTAAGCCATGTTATTGTTGCATATTTTGGACATTATTAATGCATAGAGTATTGGATTTCTGAATTTCGAGGTATCAGTTATACTGTATATCAAAAAATAAGCACCCTTTTGACACTTTTAAGTTACTTATTGGGGCTTGATGGCCGAGTGACTTGCAATATCATACTCGGTGTCACAGGCTTCGGGTTCAAATACTGGCGGCCCCGTGGATGCGTTTATTGGTTCGGAATACACTTTAAACGTAGGTCCTGGTCTAATATGACTGTAGAGCGTTGGGAATAGGACTGACAGCACTGCAACGTAAAAAGACGATAGTCTGTCTCTAAATCTGAAAGCAGGCTGATGGCCTTGACTCGTCATAGGACTGTTGTGCCAATGAAGAAGTAGTTACTTATTGAATTTGGAAGATTACCATAATTCGTCATAAAATTTGAAATTATTAGCTGGCATAAATGACTTCGTTAATTGCGCTTCGGATTTGGCAATTGAGAATTTTGAATTTTGATAAACATACCCGAAAAGAGAGCTTTCGTGTTATGTAAGGAATGAACACCAAATCTGTAAATGCCCATCTTTGGACGACAGAGGAATATATGAGAATTGGCTTCATTTGCCGCTCGTTCTTTTTTTGCACACTTTCGTCTAAGTATACCGGGACCTGCTGTGTAAAATGAATTTCGAACCACTAACAAACATCCCTGCCACCTCCAGGATTTGAACCTGAAGCCGGATTATATGGGAACTTCCTTATTCACTTTCCAATTACTGTCCCAACAGGTAATTTCCAATTGACGAGTCAAAATATAGGTACACTTTTATTGAATCTTCCTTGTGCATCTGAATGACGTTGAATCTGGTATAGATTCTCTTTTTTTAAGTAGGAATGTTTTTAGTTAATTCCAAGTTTCCTAAAATCCAAGTTCCTTAATAACATCGTTTCTTAATATATTCGACAACAACAACAACAACTTGAGCTGTTATTATTTCGATATTTTATTGCAACTTGTATAAAATATAGCAATGCTTTTTAAACATAACAAAGAAGATTCGAATACATTTCATAAACATCAACTGATAAAGTATCAATTATTTAAAACTGCGTGGGTGGTATTCAATGACAGCATGATAAACCTAATGGCGCTTCATAGAAAGCAACAAATATCGATTCAAAATTATCTTAATCGTGACGTATATTATTAACTGCGAAATACTTTGTGCATTTGGACTTGTTAATAACCCATACCATGACAAAGGCAGTTACTGTAAAAATGTTTCCAGGCTATCGTCTAATGAGCGGAAAGATTTCGCCATTAATGATATGCTTTAGTAGCTTCAAAGAGATTTCGTCATTTCGTAAATGAGGTGCATTTGAAAATCCCTCTTTATTAGAAGAATTTTCAGTATTAAAATGTTATGTGACGACATTTTATATGAAGGATACCATATCAAATGTCTCTAAAATTTTCAGAAAATCTATATTCATTTTACTTTTTAATCATTAATAATAGCCTGACTCCCAACTGACTAACGGATATGATTCTGTTGTTGTTGACTCACGGCTATTTAGCGAATATATTTAGCTGTTGTTCAGATTCAGTGAAATTATATATTTTCCACGATAAATGTATGTTTTAAAAGATTAATATCGGTGAAAATCGCTGAGAAATTCCGAGAAAATATACTCAACATAATAAAAGCTTTTAATAAAGGCAATAGAAAACTTAACGTTATCATTTACTAACCGAATCGGGTTTGAGTCACAGCTGTGTCATGGATGCCTGTAGTGATTCGGAATCCACTTTAAATCAAAGGTCCCTGTCTTATACGACTGCTACTACTACACCGCACCTGAGTTGCCCCTTTACAGTTAGAAAATGATGTGGGTGTGAAAAAGGCTGATTGACCTTTGTAACGCTGTACGGTCACATGAGACTGGGACCTACGGCGTTAAGTGGGTTCTGAACCATTACAAACAACTATGGCACCGCGGGGATTTTAACCCGACACTAATAGAGGTAGGGATAGAGCCAGGGCGCTGGACACGAGCCATCTGACTCCCTAATATAAATGTAAACTGGCAAATAAATTTATTTAAAAAAGGGCATAATTTTGTTTATTTCAAATTGGTAAAATTGGTATTAAAATTGATGTCTGAAATTATATACAGAAATATTTAAATTATTTTGTGACAGGAAAAAAAAAAGTGAATAAAAATTTAAATTACATTAAAAAAACACGAACAAAGAGTTTATTGAAAATAATACAAACATAAAAAATTTAGGAATTATCCTCTTGATTTCAAAACAATTTTTAAAACACTTCTTAATCTCACTCTTTTTAAGTATTATGATGTTATTATTGAGTAAAATGAATATTTCTTTAACTATAAAGTGCAAAATTTGAAACAAACATCTAAAAAAAAAAAAAAAAAAATAATCATTTTCTAAAATAATAAAAAATCTTGTTTTAAATTATTCTACAATTATAATAACCTCTGAAAAGACTTAAAATTTTTTTTTTCTTTATGTCTGGGTAAGGATGGTACCATCAAACCTCTGTCATGAAAGATCTTTATTAGGTGTAAAATGTATCTATTTCATGGATGTGATTAGAATAATAGTGAGACTGCTAAATGGAAAAATAGGGGGGGGATTGGTTTATTCTGCTATGTTGCAATTTGCTGCCAATAGATTTCATTTGCAGACCTACAGCTCTAAGATTTCCTATGTTGTGTCTTATAAGATAACATTCTGTACTTAGAAACTCATTTCACAATCTATGAATTACAGAAAAGCTGAAATTTAACAACCTTGCTGCACAGGATAGACCCTACTGTCATGGGATTGTCCCGTTTCTATTCGACGCATGGCTCGCTATCGTTTTGTGACTAATCCTCAGTGTTCTGCAGTGCGGTGAGTAATCTACTAATGGATGGAGTGAAAGGGGGCAACTTCTGTTGTGATGGAGCACCCGTAGGTAGAAGTCTGACTTGGCTCCGAGTCGCTTTTACAGTCAAATGAGACCGGGACCTACGGCTTATAGTGGATTCCGAACCCCTACAAACATAACCCAGCGCCAGAGCGCTAGACACTCGGCCATTCAGGTCCCATCGTTTTTCTTCTGGTATATCATATCGAAAGCTAATAACTAAAATTGTAGAAAACAGGTTAGGCAATTAGATTGTAACTGTGTGTGGTTGGGTCGAGATACTTGAGGCACAAGTTAGAGAACTCACAGCTTTATTTTACTGCACGCCTACAATTAGAGACATATGATATATAATGCAATTAAAGAGAGATAATTACCGATTCGGGGAAAGATTCCACTTCTATGCCAAAAACTCGAAACTCGGCTACTTGTAGTGTGGGTGAAATATACATTTTGGCCGGGTGAGAGTCTGAAAACCAAATAATACGCAGGGTTGTGCTAAAAATATTTGCTGTAGAAATGAGAGACTATAAACTAAACATTTCTCAGCGGAAGCGAGGTACTTTCGCTCGTGTGAGAGTCTCGAGACCTACTGACCATTTTCCTGGACTCTAAAGGGTCTCTCCGGTCAGAGTGTAGGAGGAAGCATGGTTACAAAACTTGATTTTTTCGATATTTCAGTACGGTTGTAGTGCTCTCAGAAACTGCATATGCTTTTAAAGCTTGCATTTTTCCACGTATCCCCTGATGTTTAACATTACCTCTACTAATTTGTATATAATATTATGGTGGAGCTTTACATTTAATGTGTAATGTTATTTGAAAATTAATTTTTGGCCGTGAAAACACAATTTTTTCGTAATTTTTGGAAGAACGTGCATTTTTCTCAGGCACAAAAAAAATGATAATTTTTTTTTTAAATTTACTGTTTAAAATATTTAATGCTGATGGCCGAGTGACTGACGCTCGATTCCACAGTTTTAGAGTTCGAACCCCAGCACTGCTATGAATGTTTGTAGGGGTTTGGAATTTACTTTGAACCGTAGGCTCCGATCTAATATGACTGTAAAACGTTTTGCGAAGGGCTGACTACCCTACCTTGTAAAAAGAGAAACATCCCTCGAATTTGGCTACCATGGGACTGTTGCGTCATTGTAGAAGAACTTAAAATATTATTCTCTAATCAATTATTTGGCGTAAAATACATCAATTAATATTTTCTTTAATATCACTTGAATAATAAATTATATTTTATATGTGGTATACCGTAGTTGTTTTACTAAATTATTTAGGTACATTTTTATTTACGATGATAGATTTATTTATTTTGATAGCTGAAACCAAAAATGAGAAGAAAAAAATCTTGCTGCCTCTGTAAGTATCAATAACTTTCACAAAATTCAATATTTTACATGGTTTAAATCTTATAAAACTACTACGGTAAACTGCAGAATTGTAATTATTTATGTATATCGTACTTCATATTAGAATAGTTTCATACCAAACTTTTCAAAACTTATCTATTATATATTATAAACCTCATTTAAAAATGTTTTTCATAAGTAATTTATCAGTTTTATTCTGGAATATGCTTAATAATCACTAATAAATTTATCAGAAAAATATACACAATAAGTTATGAATTTTATTTAGTTTCATAAGCATTTTTAAGGCATAAAATCCTTTTAGTGAATATATATTAAATCCCCCATGCTTTCAAAGTAGATTTAATAAATATCTAAATATTTCTGCATCGTCCCAGAGGAATTCATTATTTCGTTCACGCTTTCACGTTTCAATTCCCCGCTAAAAAATATGAGTAAATAAATGTATAAGTTTGAGAAAATAAAAAATCATTTTTAAGTTGCTGAAATAAATAACAGTATTGAAAAAAAAAAATTAAGAAGATACCTCAGTTTAATACCTGATATAGGATTTTTCACATCACATTATAAAAGATTTTTTAAATATTTTACATCTAAGAAAGTATGTGTTTTGATAAATGAATTAAATAATAAAACATATTTACAATTAATAATGCATAGTTTGAAATAATAAGATGTTATAGTTATATATATAATTGATATTATAATGTTGATATAATTATATATTATTATTAATGTTTGCCTTACTATGAAAAATAAAACTTCTAATATCATTAGAGATTCATAATATTTATTGCAAATAATTTATTAATATAACTTAAATTGCTAAAAAATATACATTTCTGAGTAATGAAGTTTTGATTTTCTAACTTAAGTTCTAAGTTGTGGATATTTAATAAAATCTATTAATTATATTGAAAAAAAGAGGGAACTCGATGGCGTGTTTGATATTTAGCAACTTGCTTCCTGATGGAGGTTTTCTCCCATATAATACGCAAATGCGGGGTAGTTCCCCTAAGAAGTACACCCGGAAGGTACTACCCTCACTCTTCAGTGACACTGATCCAATTCAAACTTCTATCTACGGGTGCTTTATCACAACAAAAGCTGTGCTTTTCATTCCATTTATGAGTAGATTACTCATGAGATGTCTCGCCCTCACTGAAGAAGTTGTTCCACGAGAACACACAGGTTCATGGGCAAGAAAACAGTATAAATAAAAAAAAAATTTCTACGAAATTTCAAACGATAGTATAAAAAAATACCTAAAAGAAATCATATAAAAAAATTAAAAATAAATAAAAAAAACCATACAATTTTAAACAATCTTATAAAAAATACGTAAAAGAAATTAATTATTATTTTTTTAAATATAGCATACCAAAGAAAACAAGTAATATAAAAAAAAATTTCTTAAGTCAATTCCTAATTTTTTTCACTCTATTGCAGAAAGTCCTTTATAAATAATTTTCATTCATTTTTTTAAGATTATCTAGCTCCATCTGTTGGTAGATATATGCAATTTAAATCTAAAAAAAACTAAAATTAATTAATTAAATTTAATTACTGAATTAATATTTGAGAAAACTGTATTAACATGCAGTGTTCATTACCACCTCAAAAAATGTATTTGAACTTGAGTGGAGGAATGAAAAGTGTTTTATGAACGATTGAAAATTTGAACAAGATATATATAGGGAGAGTGTAAGCTAATAGAAGGAATTGAATAAAATACAATAAAAAGTGCAGAAATTCATACGATTTTACAAAAAAAAAGGACAACAAATTTTAACAAAATTAGAAAAAGTAAATAAAACTATAACATTAAAAACGATTTTATAAATTAAGCTAGAGAAAGAAATTTAATAAAAGGTTACTAAAGGAGAGGAATTTAAATAGGAATAGCTTGTGAAAGAAATTTAAATAAGAATAGCTTGTGAAAGAAATTTAAAATAAATAAACCGATATGAAACATTGAAACTGGTCTAGGACATTGCTGACCTACTCCATATCTCGCCAAAATAACACCTATGTATTTTATGGGTAATAAGAGAGTTGGTTCTAAACCTTCAAGCTACAATCGGAACCCAAGCGCTATTTTACTGTTGCACGAAGAGTTTTACGAGATTGAACTTCATGTTGTAATAAAAATTATAGTTTAAAAACACTAAAAAACAAGCTTTTAGAGCTAATCAAACTAAAACATAAAAAATAATTGTTAACATAAGAATAAAATGACTGACGAGAAAATGAATGTCACTGTTCTAAAAGAGTGGGGTGCTTTGCATGACATTTTTAAACTAACTCTGCATTTCGGAATGAAACTAGTGAAAAATTATAACCATTGATATCGAGCACCCCACGCTTTTAGAACAGTGACATTCATTTTCTCGTCAGTCATTTTATTCTTATGTTGACAATTAATTTTTTAATTTTTAGCTTGATTAACTCTAAAAGCGTGTTGTTTAGTTTTTTTAAACTATAATTTATTTTTTACTTTTTACTTTGATTTACACTAAAAGCGTGTTTTTAAACTATAATATTTAGATGATGTCCCGGTACGGAGGATTGGAACTCTAGTTCTTACAATAATTTAATTATGAGTAAAACAAAGGCTAAATGCGAATATGTCGAGCCAGCCAGGATTCAAAGAGGGAATCTCCTGATCCGTAGCAGGCGCGTTATACGTTGTGCCACTGTCCCACGTAGGTTTGAATGTCTTGGGTACTTTCATTCTACATGAGTTAAATTGCTCTTCATAAGTTAAAATAAAATCCCTAATCCTGGCGATCCTAATCATGATGAGATAATAAACATATCAAAATATTTTAGTGTCGTCGGTTCTTGAAAAGTCTACAACGTTTAAATTAAATCGGATCGCTTAAAGTAGGGCAAAATCAAGCCCAAAGAGTCAGTTACAAACAAACAAACATGCAGATGAAATTAATAAAAGCATGTTAAAAAGCGGCTCAATTAATTGTTTGGATAGGAATCATCAACAATAAGTGTAGCGAACGACATGTCTCGGAATTACTTAAATTATATTTCTGTCAATACCTTTAATTCTGATTATTTGTATATAAAGTATATCACTTATTTGAAAAACCATATATTTAAAAAATTAAATGTCAAAAACACCGATTGGGGCCAATTGGAGTTCTCAAGATCTGAATATTCAAGAAAGTGTCATGTAAATAGCGAATAAGTAGCTTTTCAATCAGTGAATAAAAAAGTACATACGAAGACCATTTCCTATCATTATCGGCTAGAAGAACAATGAATAAACAATAAATATAAAAAATAATCGGCTGAACCGGTATACACGTTGCCCATAAAATTTAGTATTTTGTGTAAAAACAAAACGCATAACAGCAATGCTAAACAAAGAAAGTAAAATCCTTAATAATTCATATTCAAGAATTAATTTATGTACAACAATTATCTTTCAAAACCTGACAAAAGGAAAAAAAAAAAAGATTAAATAAATAAAAAATAAAAAAAAATATAAAAAAAAATAAAAACTTTGGAATTCCAAACGATTTTATAAAAAATACGTAAAAAAAATTTGTAAAAAAACAAAAAACAAATTAAATTTAAAAAATATAGAATTTAAAAAAAGATACTACGAAAAAAAATGGAAGAAAAAAAGGAATTCTAAAAAAATAATAAAAACTATAGAGTTTTAAACGATTTTATAAGAAAATACGCAAATAAAAAATTATAAAAAGATAGTTAAAGAAGTATAAAATTTTAAACTAAATTTTAAAAATATACGTAAGAGAAATTTTGAAAAAATAAAACAAAAATAATCGAAACAAATTATAGAATTATATAATTTTATAAATTGTTTTCTATATTTTTAATATAGTTTTATAATTTTTTCAAACGATTTTATAAAAAAAAAAAAAAGAAAGAAATTTAATAAAAAGTACGTGAAAGTAATTTAAATTAGAATAGCTTATGGAAGAAATTTAAAATAAATAAACCAATAAGAAACGATGAAATTGGTCCAGGACATCGCTGACCCACTCTCTTCAAAATAATACCCACCTATTTTATGGGTAATAAGATAGTTCTTTTTAAACCTTCATGCTACTACAGGAAACTAAAACACTATTTTACTGTTGCACGAAAGTTTTATGAGATTGAAGTTCATGTGGTAACAAAAAGCGTTTAATTAATTCTTTGGAGAAGAATTATCAACTATAAATGTAACGACCTGCATGACTTTGAATTATTTAAATTATATTTGTATTAATTTAATTATATTTTTATCAGTTGTATAAGTATATATGTCATTTGATCAACCCTATATTTAAAAATTTAAATAACACATAAACCGAATTGCATTTATTTTTAAAACTTTCCACAATAGAATATTTTTTTTTCAAAATAAATAGACGTATAAACGAAAAGTAGAAATAGTTTTAAAATATATGATTTCCAAAAAAATAAATAAATAGATGAATAAACCGAGTTTAATTTTAAATTAAAAAAAAAAATTCGTATTAAAAATAGTAGGCAATAGTTATGTTTAATTATAATTGATATATTTTATTTAAGAAATAAATCAAATGAAAATTTCAGACTTTGAAGGAAAATTAGTATATTTTTAGAAAATGTATATATATTTCTGTGAAATTTTAATTAACGTTGTAATAAGAATAGGCAGATTCTATCATTACAATTAACATAATTAACAGGAGGGCTGAAAGGTTCGTAGATGGCGCAACTAGTATTAAATCCATATAATTTTTAGTTAGCCCTAACCTTCAAAAGACACATGTATAAATTTGACAGATGTTGCACTATTAGTATGTGAGTTATAGCATTTTTAGTGAAGCAACTTTTATTAGTTTGAAAAAATGGATAAAAAGGAATTTAGTGTGATAAAACAGCATTGCTTTTTGGCGAAAAAAAAAATACTATTGAAGCCAAGGCTTGGCTTGATAAACATTATTCGGACTTCGCACAAGGAAAATCAACCGTAGAGAAGTGGTTTGCTAAATTTAAACGAAGCGAAATGAGCACAGATGACGATGCAGGCAGTGAACGCCCCAAAGAGGCTGTTACCGACGAAAACATCAAAAAAGTCTACAAAATAATTTCTGATAACCGTAAAGTGAAGTTGATTGAGATAGCTGAGACCCTAAACATATCAAAGGAGCGTGTTGGACATATCGTGAATGAATATTTGGATATGCGAAAGCTCTGTTCAAAATGGGTGCCGCACGAGCTCACAATCGACCCAAAACAACAACGAATTGATGATTCTAAGCAGTGATTGGAGCTGTTCAATCGTAATAAACACGACTTTTTGCATCGATATTTGACAATGGATGAAACATGGCTCCATCATTTCACACCGGAGTCCAATCGACAGTCAGCTGAGTGGACTGCACGTGGTGAACACTAAAAATGCTATAACTTCACTAAAAACGATATAACTCACAAACTAATAGTGCAACCGCTGTCAAATTTATACACGTGTCTTTTGAAGGTTAGGGCTAATATGGATCATATGGATTTAATACTAGTAGTGCCATTTATGTGTTAGCTTACGAACTTCCCAGCCGACCTGTTAATAATATAAGTATTAACACTAAATATAAACTCATAATTTAAGTAGCAAATAATATAGTTTTTATTTTTTTAAATTTCGATACAGTGACGAAGCCATATATTTCTTAGAAAGTCTATCTTTAAATACGATTTATTGTTAAAATATAATTTATTTTTAACTATTCTGTTAATTATCTTTTTCCAGCAATTTGCCTGTTTAAAGAATCTAAAAAAATATGATTATATATGATTTATGCTATATCGACGGAAAGATAAATTAATTTAGCAATTCTCTTAAATTTTAAAACATTAATTTCCTAGTATTGGCATTAATACTTTAAAATATTTTTATAACTTTTCTGTTAACTCTACACAATTTAAACATAATATTACAATTTCAAACAAGATATAGGAATGGTAACGCTAAAAATATACATAAGGCATCAGTTTGGCGAAAAATCGTACCATTTGGCAATTATTAATCGAAAACTGATTTTTTTCCCAGAAATATTGTTCCTATAATATTTTTTAGAAGCCTGATGGCCGAGTGGTTAGCCATAAACCATAAGTTTCGAATTCGAGTCTCAGCGGTGCCATGGATGTTTGTAGTGGTTCATAATTCAGTTTACACCATAGGTTTGATAGGATCGAGAGCGTTGTGGGTGTAGGGTCACTCGCATTTGTAGCATATCTTCAAGCTACACGTGCCCACACGGTAGTGCTAAATGTGTAACAGCGGTGCAGCCCTTACTTACAGCATTAAGATTAACTGCCTCTGTATTGTCAGCTGCATTAGAACAGCAACATAACTCTAAATTTCTTTTTCAGAAATATAATTCCTAGCAAATAAAATTAGTTTATTTATTCAGAAAATAAAATTTTTATATAATCTTCAAAAATATAATATTTTTCAGAAATATGAATTTTATGAAATATTTATTATTTATAAATGAAATTATTAAAATGCTTTTATATTTTTTACTGCTAAAATATATTTAATGAAGCTTGTAAAAATTTCACTGGAATAAAATTCACTAAAAAATTAATTATTCAATACGTAGAATTTCCTTTAAAATAACTGGTTCTTTAATACTAAAATAAGACAAAATAAAAAAAAATTACCTTTATTTTTTTTTTCAAAATTTAATAATTTTTATATCGCTTACATATTATACATATTTTATTTTGTATATATATTATATACTGCATTTATATTTTTCAAGGGTTAAATTATATTTTTAAAGTTTCCCTTTCATTTTTTTACTCTAAATATTAAAAGTCTTATCTATTATTCGGAAAGTCTATTCGAAGAAAGTAAATGGAAACATCTCAAAACTACTTTATTAAAGAAATTATGCTTTGAAGTATACGTGTTTCTTAATTAAATATATTTACATTGCAAATTTTACACTTATACTTCATTTTAATAAAGACAGTTACTCCATCCATTTTGAAGTGCACTTTGGGCATTTGAGAATAGCTATGTTGGAGTCTCTTGTTAATTAACTACATTTTGGAGTTAAGTATAATCCGTCAAATGTAATGAATTATTCATCAGTAAATAGATCATAAAATTTCCATGTATTAAATGTATGGCATTTCACATTTGCTTGCTCTTGTGATGTAAAAAAGGTAGTTAATGATAAATAATGAATTTAATTTTTACAAGTCATAGTTTTTTTAATTTTACTTAAGTCATATATAGCTAATAATAAAATATTATATATTTCATTACATAATGCACAGATATTATATGCATAAATAAAATTATTTATCAAAACTTTATACTTTATTATTGTTTTAATCTGTCTATATTTCAAACACTTTCTTCTCTTATGTATAAAAGTGCAAAATCAATAACATTTAAAAATTAAAATTAATTTAATTTATTCACTGTTTGTACTCGTTTTGTTACATCTTGCCAGAAAGGCTTTTTGATTGTTCTTAAACAAGAACAATAAAAATCTTTATAATATAATTATAATATACATTATAATATAGTTTTATATAAATAAAAATTTATATGACATGTGAATATAATTTTATTGTATAATGTCCATAATATTTAAAAACATTTGAACATAATTATATTTTCTAATGTACATGTTTTTTATGAATTGTAAACTACATTTTGAAACAGAATTTTGTGAAAAAATGACAAAATTAAAACTCTAAATATAACGGTAAAATTACACGAATATATAATGTATAAAAGTGCTGCAACAAAAGGTTTTGTTATTATAAAATTTGTTAAAGTAGTTTTTTATCCCACTTGGCAGACAGCAACATCTAGAAATAGTCGAAGAACACGTGTGGTATAAATATTAAATTTAAATAAGCAATTTATTTACGGCTTGTTCTCATCAGATTAAGATTTTTTGTTGCTCTTGTGTTACTGGAATATAATTAAATTGTATAAGGTACATGATATTGACAATTGTAGCAATATTCTTTAAAAAAATATTTTTGTAAGAATTGACAAAATTAAAAATCTACAAATAGTGGTAAAACTGCACGAATTTGTTCAAAATTGAAGAAATGGTTTTATGTATTTTGAGAATTTTATGAAATGGCCTAGACAAAAAACTTAGGATAATAAAATACAGTTAATCAGAAGATTTCAAGTGGGCTATTGGATGAATTAGAATACTCATGAATTAGTGTTAGACAATAACTTTGCTAATAAAAATTTTGACTACTTTGAAATGTTTGTTGTTGGTTGCATTGTTTCTGTAGTTGTTAAGACTGGACGATACTGTTTGAATACCATGAATATATATATATATATATATATACTAGAAGACCAGGCCACGCGTTGCTGTGGCTTTCTTGTATTTCGTTCAATTATTAGATACTATAATTGATATTGTTATCGTTTGCTATCGTGGTTTGATTTGTTGACATGAGGGTCCCTCTCAGCACGTCTACGTCGTACCTCATGCCTACGGGTATTGTTGAGGTTAGATTTTTTTGGTGGCATTTTACTGAAAATGATAATTGAAAAAATACAATACAATTAAAATAAAATCGAGATATAATAATAAATGACTTAAAAAAAAATTCACAACAAAATGTAAACGATTGTTTAAGGTACACGAACACGTTCGAATGAATTTTTTACCTTTGTACACATTTTTGGATTGAATGTATCTAAAAACTAATGATTTCACATAAAAAAATTTCGTTATTATTATTATTATTATTATTTTTATTTTTATAAGCTAAAATAAGGGTAAAAATGGCCAAAACTTGATACTGTTACAAAACATGATAACTCAAAATCAAATCAATATTTTTTAAATTTCTAAGTTTGTATTTGTTTGTACTAACATATTACAGGGAATGGATCTCTGGTAAATTTATATCTTTATTATTTTGTGCTAATTTAAATGCTGTCGACACAAAATTCTTTCAAAATTTGCATGTAATTCCAAGCTTAACAATTAAA
>BPLQ01013055.1:0-44944 GCA_021605075.1 Caerostris darwini | reverse complement strand
AAATAATCTCACCCTTCCAATGATTGGGAAGGAAGAAAGAAGCCTTTATAATAGGATATGCATAAGAAGGAAAGTTTCATCAACGCATGCACGGAACAAAACAGAGTTGATTTTCATTTCAACAGATAATGCCGATACATCACTGGAGTCGTATAAGTGCTTTTGTGGTAACAAAAATTAATTCAGTCTCAGCTACCAGTTTGGACCGTGTACAAGATGTTACTCGCCTCCTATCTGCATGCGAATGTGCTGAGTGAAAAGCAATTTGGCAACCTTCTGATTTTATATATAAAAAGGATATTATTGACGATCAGGTAAACGATAAATAAAAGAGCAGAGGCTATCGTGCTTTTGGTTTAATGTAATGAAAAAGCTCCTTTTAAAATGGATTGGTCCTTTTTTGCTTATTTATTTTAAACAATAATTGCTAAGTATTTCAAGCTGCAGTTTTAGTAAAATGAAAACATAGCATTGATTTAAATAATAATGCTATGTTTCCATTTAAAACAAAGGATATAAATGTGAAAAATTTATATTTGACATAATTTGAGATACTATTAACGGTTACGTTATTTAGGCAATTGCTTAATAGCATTTAGGTAATTAATGGTTTGAAGCAAAAATTGTTTAATGGCTTTCCAAATTCAAATCCAGCCAACATTGTTTAAATATTTTTTAATAAATTGTTAAAAAATAATAATACAAGAAAAATTAAAAATGCAACAAATAATAATACAAGAAAAATAAAATCCAAATGTTTTATTCGTAATTTTAAGTAATATGTACAGTGGAAAGAATTATAAATTTGATATATGCAAAAGGATGATTTCGAAAAATGAATTTGGTTCTAAATTAAAGTTTGTTTCGGCAGGGCATTATAATATTAAAATTTTAGAGTTTAACTATAAATGTTCGCATATTATTTCTACTACTGCCAAACCCACAGTTAAAAAATTAAAGCTGCTAGTAAATTAAGACAACTCCCTAGCTTTAGAGACAACTATTCGAACAGAACAAGTAATGCGCTCGAATTTCTAATCTATGAAAGAATATATGGTAAACTCTTCTAATTTATTGTACAATTTCCTACTGTCATAGTAATTTCAAAGTATCGTTTGCTTAGATGATTTTCAAAGCACTATAAAATATTAGTTCCCTTTTAAATACCAACTAAATCCCTTATTTGTAAATTTAAAGTTGTTTGAAAAATAGTCTTCTTGAATTTAATACCAAATAAACTTAAACACAACACGCAAATTCTCTATCACTTGTATTTAATTTATAGTTTCATTCTGCTCAAAACAAAATAAGCTCAAATTTGCTTTTGAACAATGGCTGATACTTTATTAAATGGAAAGTTCCTCAATTTTCCCCAACCACTTGTTAATCTTGTTACTCTCAGCATAAATTTTAATATCCATCTTAAACCATTTCTGTAGAATATTCTCGTTTTATTCTAAGCCCCAACCATTTTACCTTCGAAAATACTTTAAGCTCCCCGAGTCTTGGTTCAACAGCTCAGGTAATCCCTGCACTGACAATCGATTGTTCTTGATGCAAAAAAGGAAAAAAAAGGGTATTCTCATCAAATTCTCAAATAATCTCACCCTTCCAATAGTTGGAAAGGAAGAAAGAAGCTTTTATAATAGAAAATGCATAAGATGGAAAGTTGCTTCAACGTATGGAGGGAACAAAACAGAGGTAATTTTCATTTCAACATTCAACAGATAATGCCCATACATCACTGGAATGGTATACGTGCTGTTGTGGTAAAGAAAATTAATTCAGTCTCTGCTACGATTTTGGACCGCGTTCAAGATGTTACTCGCCGCCTATTTGCATGCGAATGTGCTGAGTGAAAAGCAATTTGGCAACCTTCTGATTCTATATATAAAAAGGATATTATTGACGATCAGGTAAACGATTAATAAAAGAGCATAGGTTGCTATGCTTTTGGTATAATATAATGAAATAGCTGCTTTTAAAATGGATTGTTCCTTTTGTTTATTTATTTTATGCAATAATTTGCAAAGCATTTCACGCTATATTTTCAGTAAAATGAAAACATAGTCTTGTTTTACATAACAATGCTACGATTCCATTTAAAACAAAGTATATAAATATATAAAATTTATATTAGACATAATTTGAGATGCTATTAACGATTACGTTGATTAAACAAATTAATTAACTGTTAATTAATTGATTGTACTATATCTTGGTTAACTGAGCAGTCTAATCAGGGATTGTAGTGGTCTGAATAATTCGTCTTCCTAGGTTATTTAATAGAAATTTTGAAGTTAAATACTTTAACCATTGAATGAAATGTTTTCTTGGTTAAAAAATTGCATCTTATATAGAACTCTCTGTTTCACTTCATCACATATAGGTAGCATTAAGATAAGAGAAAAAATTTTGTACTATCTGGCGACAATAAGAATTTCTTTTAGCAATTAAATTGTTTCGCATGAAATAAAATAACGTGAATACAAAACAAGCAATGCTTTCACATTTCTAGTCATCAACTATGAAAGTATATATGGTAAACACTACTATTTTATAGTACAATTTGCTACTGTAATCGTACTTTCAAATTATCATTTGTTTCGATGATTTTAAAAGCCATATATAAAATCATTTCAATTTTAAATACCAACTAAATGCCTTATCTTGTAGATTTACGGTTGTTTGCAAAATATTCTCCTTGAAATTAATACCAAATAAACTAAAACATAACAAAAATTCTCTATCACTTGTATTTAATTTATAGTTCCATTTTGCTTACAACAAAATAAGCTCAAGTTTGCTTTTAAACAATGGCTGATACTTTATTAAATGGAAACTTCCGCAATTCTCATCATCCACTTGTTAATCTCGTTATTCTCAGCAAAATTTTTAATATCCATCTTAAACCATTCCAGTAGAAGATACTCATTTTATTCTGAACCCGAATCATTTTACCTTCGAAAATACTTTAAGGTTACCGAGTCTTGGTTCAACAGCTCAGGTAATCCCTGCAATGACAATCGATTCTTCTTGATGCAAAAAGGAAAAGAAAAAAAGTGTATTCTCATCAAATCCTCAAATAATCTGACCCTTCCAATAGTTCGGAAAGAAGAAAGATGCTTTTATAATAGGATATGCATAAGAAGGAAAGTTGCTTCAACGTATGCAGGGAACAAAATAGAGTTAATTTTCATTTCAACAGATAATGCCCATGCATCAATGGAGTCGTATGCGTTCTTTTGTGGTAAAGAAAATTAATTCAGTCTCAGCTACCATTTTGGACCGCGTTCAAGATGTTACTAGCCGCCTATTTGCATGCGAGTGTGCTGAGTGAAAAGCAATTTGGCAGCCTTCTGATTCTATATATAAAAAGGATGTTATTGGCGATCAGGTAAACGATAAGTAAAAGAGCAGAGGCTATCATGCTTTTGGTTTAATGTAATGAAATAGCTGCTTTTAAAATGGATTGTTTCTATTTTTTTTTTTTTATTTATTTATTTTATTCAATATTTGCAAAGTATTTCACGCTATAGTTTTAGTAAAAGGAAAAATAGCATGGTTTTACATAATAATACTACCATTCCATTTAACATAAAAAATATAGATATAAAAAATATATATGTTAGACATAATTTGAGATGCTATTAATTGTTACGTTGATTGGACAAGGTAATTAACTGTTATTTAATTAGGAAATTAATGGTTTAAACGAAAATTTTTAAGGCCTTTCCATATTAAGCATGTAGCATACTCTTAAAACCAAAAAGCAAAATTGTCGATATAATTTAATTATTTTTTAATAAATTGTTAAAAATTAATAATACAAGAAAAATCCAAAATGCTTCATAAAAACCAAATATGTGCGACCCGATATGTGCGATTCATTCCAGTTAGACTCCAGATATCAGGTTAAAGTTGCGATTCTATCTCAAAGTAATTTCAAGATATTCAACGCTGCGATTCTATCTCAAAGTAAGTTCAAGATATTCAACGCTGCGATTCTATCTCAAAGTAATTTCAAGATATTCAACGCTGCGATTCTATCTCAAAGTAATTAATCTCAACATAAGCAAAGTTGCTATTAAAAAAAAATCGCGATATTTTGCGCAGGATTAATTACCCTATTTTTCTACAATTTTTTTGTTAGCACTATTCCTAATTGGATATAATTCCATGGAAATTTTAAATATTTTCTTCGCTGATTAAATCTCGGGTTTAACATCTTTTTCAGTTGTGAACATCATCCTGAACATCTGCTGCTGGATTACATTAAACTTCAACGGCAAAGTGCCTTGTTAAAGCGAATTTTAATAAAATGCAGTCTATTTCTTGGTCTTCCATTTCGTCTAACCTTGTCAAGAGCATCGAAGAATTTGGTCTTTTCATGATTTCGTTATGTCTGTATTTATTTGAAATGATATTTCTATCCTACATTTATTTTGTGTTAGCAATATTTTTCGGGAATACTTCTTTTAAGAAACATGCTCTAGGTTATATGTTTTTAGTTTAAATTTTCTAAGATTTATTGAATTCCTTGTAGAACATGAGTTTATTATTTTGAGCTTCAAATTCAAATAAAATACTCTAGAAAAATTCATGCACTCTAAAAAAAACCAGGTTCTAATACTAATATTTAAAGTTTTAATACAGAGTATGTTTCAAATCATTTTTTTTCTTTCTAATGCAGCTGGCAAACACTTAGACATGGACGTCTTGGATGCCTTAAGGCAAGCGCTGCACAGACGTTACTCGCTTTGCATTACCCAGGGAGCGCGTTTGGAGCCACGGACGCGGAGTAACAATGCCCCCGCAGTGCTCTACGATCCTATTAGGAGCGGGACCTACGGCTTAAAGTGGATTCCGAACCACTGCAAACACCCATAGGCAAAGTCGGGATTTGAACCCGATACCTCTGGTACCGAACGCCAGAGCGCTAGCCATTCGGCCATCAGGCACCTTCAAATCATTTTAACTAACATTTTATGTGTATAAGATATTATATTGCGATTCTCCTCTTTAGAAATTATGAATTATTTTTCAGTCGCAAGATCTTTACCTCACTAACATATGACTGGTGAGGTATCATGAGGGTATTATTTTGAACTTCATATTCAAATAAAATACACTAGGAAAATTCATGCACCCTAAAAAAAGAAGTTGGTTCTAATACTAATATTTAAATTTTAATACAGAGCATATTTCAAAGCCTTTTAACTAACTTTTGAATTAGAACAATATAAGGTATTATATTGCGATTCTACTCTTTAGAATTTGCCTCAATTACTTTACCTCACTAGGATATGACTAGTGAGGTACTAATGAGAGTATTATTTTGAGCTTCAAATTCAAATAAAATACACACAGAAAATTCGTGCACACTAAAAATAGAAGCAGGTTTTAAAAATAATATTTAAAGTTTTAATACAATAGTATGTTTCAAATCCTTTTAACCAGTGTTTGGTATGTATAAAACACTATATTGCATTTCTTCTCTTTAGAAATCATGAATTATTTGTTCAGTCTCAAGAACTTTACCTCACTATCATATGACTAGAGAGGTACTCATGAAAGTATTATTTTGAGCTTCAAATTCAAATAAAATACACCAGAAAAAATCAGAGGCATTAAAATAAAACTAATATTTAAAGTTTTAATACAAATACTATGTTACCAAGCATTTTAACGAGTATGTGATGTGCATAAAATATTACACTGCGTTTCTTCTCTTTAGAAATCATAAATTATTTTTTCAATCTCAAGAACATTATCTGAATGAATTCTTTCAATCATTTTAGAGCTTTTAACTAAGTCTTTGCTTATGCAGATTTATAGCCCAAACCGTACAATAAATTTTCTTAAACCCACCTAAGATCTTCTGCGTGGGACGAAATGATCCAGACGGCCCCCACTTATGATCTCAATTACAGCTTTAAAGTATCCGAAGAGTTTTCATACGCCATTGTGAAGATTTGGAATCGAACAAAAGATGAATACAAAGACGGTCATAAAAGATGAAAAGGCTCCGAAAGTGAATGGACGATTCTCACAAAAGCTTACATTTTGAGCTCCGGTTGGTTTCGTCCCCAGTACCAGGGAGTATTTATTGATACAGTACCGCTTAACTCTTTCCAAAAAAAAGTATGACGTGAATTTCGATCACTAGAAGTCGGATTTATTCGCTTTTTGATAAAGGTAAAAATTATTTTTTTTCACTGTATATTTTCCTGATTCTTCTTATAAATATATAACTGCATGTCCCATTCAATTCAGTTTAAAGGGATTTCTTTATTATTATGACATATAAATACAATTTTTCAAGATTATTTTATACATTTTCATCATTTGGAATATTTATATCGCGACATATATGTAGGTCAGTTGATTCTTTGTATAATAATGATTTAAGGTGCATTTTTCATATCGGCACACCAAAGGAAGCTTTGTAACAAACCCTCCATGGTCCAAAGCTCCAGAGAATGCAGTTTGATTATAATTCATCATATATTTTGCATACTGTACACTGAAAATATTCTTCAAAAGATATGATATAACTCAAGAATTTACATTTATTACAATTATTGAGTTTACAAAATATTAAAGCAAATAATATTAAAAACATGTCTTGCTTTTAAAATAACATTTTTGGACATTTATAGGATTAATTTGAATCCTATAAATGTCCAAAAATGTTATTTTAAAAAAAAGACATGTTTTAATATTATTTGCTGTATTTTTGTAAACTCAATAATTGTAATTTAAAATACAAATCAATAATTGTAAACATTTTTTAAATGTTTTGAAAAAATATGAAAATCGAATGAACATACGACAAGGAAACATTATAGATTTGAGATACTCGTTTGCCCATATTTATGCATTGTGCCTTAGTAGATTAAAATTTTATTTTTTTATCAATTTTAACTTTTCTGATAAGGTTCTCTTACTTTCAAAGATTCCTTTTCTAGGAGCGTTTGTAATCATTTTAAGTAGATATTTTATAATTTGACTCATTGTATTTTTTATTAAACATTTCTTCTATTAGATGAAAGACTTTGACTACATTCATTGTAAACCATCGATATTCTCATGCAATTTGAATTCATATAAAAAGACCATCATCAGAGCAACACTTGAATTTAATCTCTTATTTCGAAGCTTTCAAGCCAATAACAAACTATACGTTAGTGCACTCCTTCAAGAATATACTTTGATTATATTTCAAAGGAAACGAATACTATTTCCAGAAGTATACGAAATAGACATTCTAAAATACAGTGAAGTGACAAAAGTCATGGGATAGCAATATGCAAATTTTCAGATGGCAGTAGCATCGCGTAGAACAGGTATAAATGCGCAGTGCTTTCGCAGAGCTTTCATTTCTGTTCAAGTTATTCATGTGAAGAGGTTTTGACGTGATGATGACCACACGACGGGAATTAACAGACTTTGAACGCGGAATGTTAGTTGGAGCTAGACGCATGGGTCATGTCATTTCCGAAATCGTTAGGGAATTCAACATTCCCAGATCCACTGTGTCAAGAGTGTGCTGAGAGTATGAAATTTCAGGCATAACATCCCACCATGGACAGCGCAGTGGTCGACCGCCTGCACTTAACGACCGAGACCGGCGACGTCTGCAAAGAGTCGTAAATTCTAACAGACAAGCAACACTGCGTCAAATAACCGGAGAAATCAATGTGAGACGTACAAGGGACTTGTCTGTTAGAACTGTGCGGAGAAATTTGGCTTTCTTGGGCTATTCCAGCAGAAGACCGACTCGAGTGCCTTTACTGACAGAACGACATCGCTTGCAGCGACTGTCGTGGGCACGTGAGCATATCGTTTGGTCCCTAGATGAATGGAAAACCGTTGCCTGGTCCGATGAGTCACGATTTTAGTTCGCAAGACCTGATGGTAGGGTTCGAGGGTGGCGCAGACCCCACGAAGCCATGGACCCAAACTGTCAGCAAGGCACTGTTCAAGCTGGTGGTGGCTCCGTAATGGTGTGGGCTGTTTTTTCATGGCATGGACTTGGTCCTCTGGTGCGACTGGACCGAACATTGACTGGAAATGCTTATGTTTAGCTACTTGGAGATCACTTGCAACTATTCATGGACTTCATGTACCCAAACAACGATGGGATTTTTATGGATGACAATGCGCCATGTCACCGGGCCACAACTGTTCGCGATTGGTTTGAAGAACATTCTGGACAATTCCAACTAATGATCTGGCCACCTAGATCGCCCGACATGAATCCCATCGAGCATTTATGGGACATCATCGAGAGGTTTGTTCGTGCCCAAAATCCTGCACCATCAACGCTTTCACAATTATGGACGTCTATCGAGACAGCATGGCTCAATATTCCTGCAGAAGACTTCCAACGACTTGTTGAGTTCATGCCACGTCGAATTGCTGCACTTCGCCGGGCGAAAGGACGGCCGACACGATATTAAGAGGTATCCCATGACTTTTGTCACTTCAGTGTATATGAGTTGACACTAATGATAGCTTGTTGCAGCTTCTCAACCTTCTGATGGACGAGGAGTGAGTATGACAGTTCAACTAACTATATATTTTTAGAAGATATATATCCACATTTGAGATGCGACTATTTACTGTAATGTTATTTTCTTATCGTTTACAGTTTATTTTGATTTCGTGACTAATGTTTTGCAAAAAAACTTGAATTAAATTTAAAATTAATTTAATTCCTTGCAATTATAGAGCCTTTTCTCACCAATCCTCCACTTTTCGCTTAATAAAGAGCTTCATTAAGAGATTCCAATGCTACTAAATTTTTATTTAAGAATGATGCTGAATAGAGCTTTCAAATCTTTATAGCAGTATTAAAATATTTTTTTTTTAATTAATATACACAATTTATATTTGAATTGTTATTTATTGGTAATATGATCAGATTTTAATACAGCTCTTTGATATTTTTATTGTGATATAGTTAGGTATTATTTTATTGAATTACATAAGCAATTTGTATTTCTGCCAAACACAAGATGCTCACTTAAGGAAATAAAACTCGTGTTCCACTTATTTTAAAAATTTACTAGAACTTATCAATTTAATTACGGTTAACTTTCGTATTATATTGTTAAATCATTTTGATAATTAGTAGAAAATAATGCTTGTAATTCAGTCTGAGAAATAAAGCGTGGGTATTGAAATTTCTCAATCAAAGTTTCTTCTTCTTTATAACAATCTACAGTTTGGCTTTGTAATCTGTAGTCTTAATTATAAACAATTTTTCAAACTATCGGTGTTAACATTTTGTGTAAATGGAAGACAGTTACTAGACAGTTGCTTGTTACTTTTGTGACACAGAAATTGACTTTGCACTTGACTTTGTCAATATGACTTTGTCAAGTGCAAAGTCAATTTCTGTATATCTCTACTACAAAAATATTTATGTGCACAAGAAAAAGTCTTGTTACACATAAATATTTTTATAGTAGAGTTACACAGAAATATAATTTCGTTGTACAAGAGACAAACTTGATCAAGCATCCGTACATTATATAGTCATACTGAATAAGAAGAACTTAGAATAAGAGACACAGTTTATCAATTCTTTGTACGACTTATATACAATAATGTACAAAGTCGTCGCATTAAGTGGTTAAAGAACAACAACTTTGAGCAGAAGACAAACGTGATGTGATCAAATCATATACAAACAGTAAAACTGAGTGGTTAAATGGTGCGTTTAATATTTATGGGGAAATCTAAGTGAAACTAATATCCTATTATTTGCGAAATATATTCCCCTTTTTAATTTTGTTTTTGATCTATAAGAAGTTATTCTTTTACACATGACATTACAAAAAAATCCTTAGCATTTTTATTTAAAAATTATAGAATTTTCTTTTTAATTCCCTCAAAATATCTGACTCCTTTCTCAAGATAGAAGATTTCAACTTTCAATATATTTAGCAGACATCTAAAAGGGAGGTCGAAAAAATTCTTGAGAACAAAGTTTTTTTATTGTAAAAAGATTTATATGAAAAACTAATTGATTTTTTGTATATAATATTTGAATATAAAGTTGTATAAAAATTTGTTTGAATAAAAATTTATTTCTCGCTAATTTAACAAAGAGTAATCAAATAAAAATAAAATTTTAAAACCGTCGATGAATATTGCTATAAATTTAAAAGGCATTAATTAATATTAAGAAAAAAATAGTATTTTCTTGCTAAATAACAAGGAATTGACCAATCATTCTGTTAAGACAATAATTAAAAAAATTCTTAAATGTTCCTTCTTTGAGGATGCTACTGCTGGAAATGGTCACAAGACCTTGCACGATCATATTCATGGTATCCTTGAATGGCCAAGGGAAAAAACAGTAGCATTGCTACGGATTTTCCCTGGTCACGATTGTCTCCACAAGCACTTCACAGAATTAAACTGCCTCCTGGCCCTCTCTGGAAGAAATGGATATGCCTCACCTTGCTTCCTGATCTGCCTCCTGTTTCTTTATGGAAGCGTTATTGGATTGCCAGACTTAAGTTGATGGATTAACTTATGCCAATTGTTACTATCTTGTTATTTGTATTTATTTTATTTTTTTATGTCTGTAAACTTGCCCCCGGAATAAAAAATAAAAAATTAGTATTTTCTTATAATAATAGTATTTAAAAATAGAAATATATATATATAATTAGCATTATGAATTATATAATAAATTATAATTAATTAATAAATTATAAACTATATATAATTAGTATGATAAATTATTATTACTTTTTTAAAATAGTATTATATAAATTAGTATTTTCTTATAATAATAATTGAAATATATATAGGCATAATATTGTATTCATATAAAGAAAAGAGATGAATACATAAATGACTATAAAAACATTTTATAATAAAAATGTCTCGTTCATTTTTAAATTTAAAAAATATATTTGAATAATCTTAATAAACTTTATCAACGTAAAAATAAAAAATTTAATGCAATTCATTTAAATGCAAATTACACTCATGTCCATAAATTAAGGATAATTCAGAATCACACAGAAATTGAACGCTAAAATAAAAATTTCAACTGTAGATGTATCACACACATCTTGAAGAAGAATATGCAAATTACAGGAAACCCCCAGATGGCGCGGATAGTACGTCACAATGACAAGAGTGTAAGAGAGGGGTATATAAGGAATGGTGGCAAAGAAGTAAAATTGTTCACAAGATCTTTAACAGCCTTTCAGTGCAATAACCGCATAGTTATGGCACAAAGGAAGCATTTGGATGATATTTTACGTGGTAGAATTATCGGACGACTGGAATGTGGACGTACCCAGCTGGAAGTATCCGACGAATTTGGAATCGCCCAGAGTGTCATCTACAGGCTGTGACAACGATTCCAAGATGATGGTAATGTAAGTAGATGTTGCAGCACAGGTCGCCCCCGAGTTGCAACGCCGAATGAGGACTGGTATTTAGCAGTTACTGCCGAAAGAAACAGACGGAGCACAGCATCAGACCTGTCTCGTTAGCTCTCTTTAGCTGCCGGTACGGCAGTTTCAAGGCAGACCGTGTACAGACCTTAGGGCACATTGGACTATATGCTCGTAGGCCTGTCAGATGTGTTCCACTTACCGCAACTCACTGTCACCTCCGATTAATCTGGAGTAGAGAGCATGCATTGTGAACACCGCAACAGTGGTCTGGTGTGATTTTTCCCGACGAGTTCAGGTTTATATGGATGAGCCAGGTACCCGTTACCACCAAGAGAACACCATTGAACAACACCGTTACGGTGGTGCAGGATGGCTCGTTTGGGGAGGAATTATTCTTGGTTCCACAACTGACCTGCATGTTCAGAATGTAACGATGACAGACCACATGTATCGGGAGGTCATTCTGGAACAACATGTACGTTTGTTTCGGGGCGCCATGGGTGCTGAATTTCTGTTTATGGATGATAACGCCCGTACTCACCGTGTAAACATTGTACACGAATGCCTTCAATTGGAGGATATCACCCGTATGCATTGGCCAGCATACTCACCGGACTTGAATCCAATAGAGCATATGTGGGATATTCTTGGCCGACGAATTGTAGCCCGTCAACCCCCTCCCACCTGTCAACCGGAACTTCGGGGGGCATTGCTTGATGAGTGGTGTATTGATACTCAGCATGCCTAGGCGTTGTAAGGCCTGTATTGCATCGTCCGGGAGACATACTCTATATTAACTATCATACTAACCATGTTATACTGTTTCTTGTAAATAGGTTCTTTTTTGAAATTTGCTCCAGGGAGTAAAAATCGCAATTTTTATTAATTATGTCAAACATATAGCATCTTTTTGCTCTTTACCTTTTGTTTAATAAATAGACTTTACAAATAAGTCAATTTTGTTTTGCTTCTGTCTCTTTCTTTGCCTGAACTTCATTATCCTTAATTTATGGACATGAGTGTATTACATTATCCCCTTATTATATGATATTTCTTAAAAGATTTATTGTAGAAGACAACCGTTTAAAAGAGACAAATTCCTTCAAATTTATAACGCCATAAAATCTTTCCATAATAATATTAGATGGGAAACAATCAACATATATTAGATTGATAAAAATAACAAATTTGTACAACTATAAAGAAAAAACATCTTCCTCGAGTTATTTTACGAAAATTTCCTTCTTTTTAAACATCCCAAAACGTAGAAACGGCCTCTCGTAAAAGACATTTAATAGTTCGTGAAATATAAACCATTTCGCATTTTTCTGGAGCTCGTTCCTTCCACTTTAAAGGAAAAGAAAATATGTCCACTGGAGAAAAACTGTCTAGCTTGACATTTTTGAGTTGAGTACTTTAAGATATGGTCGAGTGAGCGTGTTTTACAGTCGCCGGAACTTTGTGTATGGACAAATCTAAAAATAAAAAAACATTTTGAGAAGAGAGTAGAATAAAGAAGCATATTTTATCTCAAACAAGAGACGATTCGGCGTTTTCTGAATGGCCACATTTACTTATAAAATTTACACGAAAAAAATGCCATCTGTTGTCCTGTACCTTTTGCGAAAATTTGGGTAAGCATTTTCATATTTTCATTTGCATGATTTATGAAGAGACACAACTAATTTTCATGATTTTCTACTTACTTCTCATCAATTCTTAACCCAGAACTGTTCTTAGATACAACATGTTCTCAAAGTTTAAACTTTCATTGATGATAAGCCTATAAAGAAAATTTTTTGTTTATTGTTTTATTATTATTTTTTTATTTTTTATGTATAAGATTTTTATTTTTCCATTTACATTAATTATAGAGAATACACTGAAGTGACAAAAGTCATGGGATAGCAATATGCAAATTTTCAGATGGCAGTAGCATCGCGTAGAACAGGTATAAATGCGCAGTGCTTTCGCAGAGCTTTCATTTCTGTTCAAGTTATTCATGTGAAGAGGTTTTGACGTGATGATGACCGCACGACGGGAATTAACAGACTTTGAACGCGGAATGTTAGTTGGAGCTAGACGCATGGGTCATGCCATTTCGGAAATCGTTAGGGAATTCAACATTCCCAGATCCACTGTGTCAAGAGTGTGCAGAGAGTAGGAAATTTCAGGCATAACATCCCACCATGGACAGCGCAGTGGTCGACCGCCTGCACTTAACGACCGAGATCGGCGACGTCTGCAAAGAGTCGTAAATTCTAACAGACAAGCAACACTGCGTCAAATAACCGCAGAAATCAATGTGGGAAGTACAAGGGACTTGTCTGTTAGAACTGTGCGGAGAAATTTGGCTTTCTTGGGTTATTCCAGCAGAAGACCGACTCGAGTGCCTTTACTGACAGAACGACATCGCTTGCAGCAACTCTCGTGGGCACGTGAGCATATCGGTTGGTCCCTAGATCAATGGAAAACCGTGGCCTGGTCCGATGAGTCACGATTTCAGTTGGTAAGAGCTGATGGTAGGGTTCGAGTGTGGCGCAGACCCCACGAAGCCATGGACCCAAGGCAAGGCACTGTTCAAGCTGGTGGTGGCTCCGTAATGGTGTGTTCGCGATTGGTTTGAAGAACATTCTGGAAAATTCCAACGGATGATCTGGCCACCTAGATCGCCCGACATGAATCCCATCGAGCATTTATGGGACATCATCGAGAGGTCTGTTCGTGCCTAAAATCCTGCACCATCAACGCTTTCACAATTATGGACGTCTATCGAGACAGCATGGCTCAATATTCCTGTAGAAGACTTCCAACGACTTGTTGAGTCCATGCCAAGTCGAGTTGCTGCACTTCGCCGGGCGAAAGGAGGGCCGACACGATATTAAGAGGTATCCCATGACTTTTGTCACTTCAGTGTATAATTTTCCTGATTTTCTACCTACATTTCATCCATTTTTAATTCGGAATTCACTGTGCTTGGATACAACTTGTTCTCAATATTACAACCTTCATTGATGATAAAAGATTACCTAGATAGATTGCTTATAAAGATTTTTTTTAAATAAGCATCTTCCTCTTTTCAGTATCATGAATTATAGAGTGGCACAAATAATTTTTAAGATTTTCTACTTACTTTTCATCAATTCTTAATCCAGAACTCACTGTCCTTGGTATAACTTGTTCTCAATGTTACAACTTTCATTGACGATAAGCCTATAAAGAATTTTTTTGAATTAGAATTTTCATCTTTTTATTTATCACCATGAGTTATAGAGAGGCACAACTAATATTCACGGTTTTCTACTTGTGTTTTATCATTTCTTAATCCAGAAATCATTGTACTTGGCTACAACTTGTTCTCAATGTTACATCTTTCATTGACAATGAGCTTATAGCTTATAAAGAATTTTTTTTTTGTGTGTGTGTGTGTAAGCATTTGCATCTTTTCATTTACATGAATTATGAAGAGGCACAACTAATATTAATGACTTTCTACTGGTTTTACATCAATTCTTAATCTAGAACTCACTGTACTTGGATATAGTTCGTTTTCAGTGTTATAACTTACATTGACGTTAAGCATATTATGTATTTTCTTTGCTTTTAAATCATTAATTCATAGAATTGCATTAGAAAAATGGACACAATATTTTTGATAACATTATTTTTAGCATTATATTTAAATCGTTTAAAATTACAGCACTGATGTTATTAAGAAACAATTGACCAATCAATATTTAAAAAGAAATGTAATGAATATTTTATTTAAAAATACATTTTCCATTTTATATCTGTGATTCATATTAAGTATTTTATTATTTAAATACGAACATACATTTCATATTCCAAGTTTCAGAAAATGAATAAAGAATAGCAATAGACATTATAATAAAATATCAATTTTGTATAAAATAATTGGAAACAAGATGTTATCCGTCTTCTAATCTATACCAGACCACAATTAGAAAAAGAACACTTAAATATGGCTCTTTTGTAATTAATCTGTACAGCCAGCGCTATCTAGAATAATTTACTGATGATTATCCTGTATTTGCATGATTATCCTTGAAGTTCGTCTCCCTTAGAACTAATCACGTTGATATTAAGGGGAAACTACAGTTGTTGACAGCTGTTGATAATGGAATTGGAAAGCACGCACACCACCCATTTGATTTGTGATCATTATTGTTGACTAACCGAAAGCTTTAAAATGCTTGTTTATTATATTTATTAAAAGATTAATAATTAAATTTCGAGCAAAAAAAGTCAAATGATTTAAAGTATTTTCTATCAAGTTATGAAATAATTTATTTGCTATAATATAATTTGAAGCTCAACATTTTTGTATCATATTGTTCTTTAAACTGGTAGATGGAGAAAATGCTTTAGATGAGAACTTTATGCGAGGATGTTTACTGATGGATAATGAATTTAGTTTGTAGTATAGATCTTTATTACACTTTTTATGGAATAATCACTCAAAACAAATGAAATCTTCTTAATTATATTTTTGGTTCATCTTCATTGGTCACACTATCAGTTTTCAGGAATCCCTTATCAACTTATTATATCTTCTTAACATTCGTAGAGGATGATAAACTTATACAGCATCTTAAAGCTATTTTCAAATATGTCCTTACGCTCATACATACTTCAATAATATAAATCGATGGTATGCTACTATAAATTTCAACTTTGTTGCAATCGATCAGATAAAACCTAATCACTGCTATTTCTTGGTAAACATTCAGAGATATGCAGCCATTTACTCCAATATAGAAAAAAAAAGTGAGAATTTAAATTTAATCCTTAATATAAATAATATAATAATAAGAATGACACATTATATATTAAGAGGCACAATAGCTCCCAATTTAAAATTATGACAAAAATTAATATTTTTACACTAGTGGCCATCAAAAGTGCTACACCAGGAAGAAAGGCAGATAACAAAATGATATTTATTGGACCAATATATTATACTTGAAATAACAAGTGATTAAATTTTCAAGAAATTTGGGGGCATAGATCCTGAGAAATCAGTAAGTACTGCAATACGATAAACTGAACGGTACTCTACAATTCGACCTTTATCAAAGTCACAAACGTGCTTGTACGTATTTCTGCTTCTTACGTGAGGCATCACAACAACGTTCAAATGTAATTTGTGTATGAGAAACCGGCTGAACAATTTCTGCATTTAAACACATTGTAGGTGTCGCTAGCGGCGCCTACTTTGTCTGAATGCAGTGAAAAGCTAATCATTTGCATATTACAGCACCGTCTTCCCATCGTTTAAATTTCACGTCTGTAGCATGTCGTCTTCTTAATAATGTAGCAATTTGGGGGTAGCAATTTTAATGGCTAGCAGTATATATTTTTTCTCGTAATAAAATTGTAAATTAATACTAAAACAAATTATAGTTTATTGAATTTGCTTTGATTATATCACAAAATAATTTTTAATACATGGAAATACATCTGTCTAAAAATCCCCATTTTTAAAAATTGCGAAATTTTAATAAATTCTTTGCAATGTTTATAAGATAATTTTAAAAAATGGCGTTATGCAATTTATTTTTTTTACCTAAAATCATGTTAAAAAACTTTAAAAAAAGTTTTATTGAAATAAAAAAAGAAATAATGGGGTATTATCATGTCAGTTTCATTATAAAAAAAAGATAGTTTCGAGTAGACTTAAATTTTATGTAAATATTTTCAAAAATTCATAACAGCTAACAACAAGAAACAAAACTTAGTTTCCAAAACCTTGCCTTTAACATTTGCCAAACTCAAAGATACATTCGATAGAATTGACTAATCCTATATCTTTGAGGGAAATTATTTGGAAAATATTTTCAACCAAAAACATCTATTGAGGTTTTCTGATCGGATTAGAAGAGATTAGAGGACACCAATACCACGGTTATGTCTTCCAACCACATAATACCATAATCTTTTCCGTCTGCTACGACACGAATCATATGTGAGTAGGCATTTCAAATAAAAATATTTAAGGTAACCAACTGCGTATCCGTAAATCCGAGCGTCGGTAGTGTAGATATAACGTAATCTTTAAAACATAAATTGCAGAAATAAATAATAGTAATAGTTATTTTATTGTAAGAAAATGCTTTCTTTTTTATATTTAACTTGTTTTTTGCTTTATTTAAATTTAAATAAAATGTTAAATTTTGCATTTTTGATACATTGATATAATAAGAATAAACAAAAATTTATTTTTAAAAATTTTTAATTTTTTTTTTTTATAAATCAAATTTTTTTTAAATTTTCAGAAAGAAAAATTTAAAATTTTATAAATAATAAGCAAAAAGAATAGCTAATTTATTAATTTTTTAAAAGTTTGAGCAACATTCAAGAATGTACAAAGATCAATCAGCCAACGTTATACGAAGACTTTTTTATATTTCAGGAATCTTATTACAATACCCTGATATGTATATTATTTGTCTATTTATCAATTTAATTCCAAAACTCGTGTTTCCAATTCTTCCAACTGAATTATGGTACTTTTAAGGAATTAATGATTTGTTTAAGATTTCAAAACATTAAAAAAATCCTATTTTATTTGCATATGTGTCATGGTATATATATATATATATATATATATATATATATATGTCGTAATCATATGCTTCCAGTTGCAAAAATATTTCAAATGAAATAAACATTCATATTGAAAGTTCATATTTAAAATAAACAATATTGTAGAAACTAAAAAATCTAACTTTTTCTATATCTCCCAATAGTTTAATTTAGTTTTGATTTACATTCATCCTAAAAGAATGTAAAGCAGAAAATTTTACTTCTGTGAGACAAGGCATTGGCGGATATACTTAATTTCAAAGTTTAAGTTTTCTTGTTCTTCGTTGAAGTGCCGATTATAAAATTAATTAAAGCAAGTTGTGATTAAAATCAGGATGCATCTTCCATTTTACAGTAAAAAGTGGGTTTCCACTCAATTAATACATCTATAAACGATGGTTGTATCTATAGATAAATGGACATACCCCATGCACTGAGTACGATCATAATGTCTCAGGTGGCGAAACATTGAAGCTTAAAACTCTTACACCGGAATGATAAAATAAATAAATACCAATTAGAAAGATTTAGACCATAGTTATATATAATTGCATCTTGAAAGTGAAAAATATTGAAGGGCAACTGAGTAAATTAATGAAATATCACAAACTATTTATTCATTCAATGACTTTTATTTTATCTTATATTTAACTTTCATTTATTTTTAACTTTTCATCCTATACCCGAGAATTTTGCAGAACATTCTGCTGTCTCTCAAAAATGCTTGATATGTGTGGTTCTGTTGAGCATGATGGTGTCCCTCCACACAAAGCAGACGTCTGTGTTTATCTACCTACAGAAATCGCCCAACAGTTCATTAGATATGGTAATCGGATAGAATGGTTACTGTCTTCCCACTCATGGACTTAAGTCAGGGATTACGTTAAGTTATAGGTCTATGCTATTTAGTCAATCTCTCTGAAAGATCTGAAACAAGCTGTTTGCCACGCTGTTAGACTAGACTATGTTTAAAACTGTCCTTGACTTAGTAATGTCACGCATTCAGCCATCAATGGTGAACATTTTGAGAAGTATCTCCAGTTGATTCCTTCACTCTTATTGTTTGTCTGCAAAGGATGTTTATAAAATCCATTCTCTATGATTTACGATTGCTTATTGTAACAAATTGAGCGCTTTTTAATGTAAGGGTTTATAACACATTTGTGGTAGGTCTCTGTACAATATTTATTGCTTTACACAATTCGATAATAGCCTAAAACTTTTAATTAACTTTACTCGTCAACAATCTGTATTTCAGAGTTAAATTTCGATGGCATTCCACAATGTATCATGATTTCAGTCTTGAATTTAATGAACTGATTTTTTTATAACCGACTTCTCAAAGATAAAAAACTCGGTTGAATTTTGTCTCGAAATGAAAGTTTCTTTATGTTATATTTGTTAGGATGACTACAAATTTTTACTAAGAAATATAACTGAGAAATGGATTTTCATATAAAAAGTTAGATTTTTTTACTTTTTACAATTATGATTTTCAAAGTATATACATGTTATTATATGAATGTTTACCTCATTTAAAACATTTTTGTAATTAATTGGAAGTAAATGTCTATAACCAACGGTTGCGGAAATAAGGTGGGCCATATTCCTTAGGTCACACCATTTAAGTTTTCGTCTTCATATGCCTCTTTACAATATTTTTTGGTTGTTGTTGCAAAACAATAAACTATCCTGCTGGCCCCGTGTTCCATTTATATGTATCAGAACAACCCACCAACGAGTCAAGAATAAAGGACATTGATTTTCAGGTAGAACTTTAAACGTAACATGCATGCCGTATGATAGTAACTTATCAAGTAACCGATCATGTTGCTTGAATATCAATGCAAAATGATAATGCGTACTATCACTATCCTTATTGATTTTCTCCGTTTCAGAACGCAGTGACTTCGACGAGTGCCACAAGCGGAATCGATTTTAAGCCTTCATCAATTCACCTTACCGCTAGGGAGTTGGAATTGTATTTATTTAATATTGGAATTTTTATCAAAACGCAGAATGCAGATCTTAGATATGTTAGCTTTCTGATATTTAAATTATATTATTGGGACTAAAAGCAATGAATTGTGATAAATTAATAAATGAAAATCAATATTTAAATTTGTATCTCAACACCCAGTTTTTCTGAAGACCATAAATAAATTTTTAAAGGTATTAAACATATTCTGGTGTCCGACAGCAGTTAAAATCTTAATAAAGTTTTTTAAAAAAATTGAAACCATGCTATTTTTTAACTGTTTTACTCTCAGCTTTTCATTTATTCATTTGATTATGATATCATTGCACTTCCAAACTTTTTCCTTTTTGTTTGTAATGCAAGTTATTTTTATTAATTAGATAAATATTTTACTGCAAATGCAAAAATCATTATTTTAGATTGATGAAAAAAGTTTATAGTGTGCAATTAAATGAAATATGTATTTAAATGAAGTGAAAATTGATTTAAAAGTATTTAATATCTCTAAGTAAAAAAAATTATTTTAGAATATTAGTGTTCAAAAAGTCAATAAATCTGTTTTTGGAAATATTTTTTTAAAGTCATTGTAAAATAATGGTAGCGTAAGCTTTTGAGAGCGATATTTTAACTTTAACGATCTTGGCAAAAGCAACTCCCCCATAAAACCATTTTGACTCGAAAGAAATAAATCTCTTTAATGCTGCTATGATTTAAATTCGAGAATTCACCAGCAGTGGTCAGTTAAATCTATCTCAAAGATAATATTTTAAATATATTTTCTTATACCAAAGATGAGACAACTTCAATTTTTTTTTTTGCTTATAAATTAGTTATTTTTAAATAAAAACAATTGAATTTTTAAATATAAATAATTGAACAATTTCATTTTCAGGCACATGTACCTAATTATTTGAAAAACTGAGACAGTAAAGAAATATCCCCACTGTTTTTAACGTTTGCTATTTGATAATAATTTATTAAATGCTTTGTAATTTAAGTTAATGCATTGTAATCCTTAAAATATCATATTTACATATTTTAAATATTTTTTTAATTAATTTATTTTAGAATATGCCAAGATCTCTTTTCAATCTTTTTTTCACACAACTTGAACATTTCTTTTTTAAGCAATTAAAAATAAAGTTAAAATCTATAAACATTAAATATTTCAATTATGGGCAGAAGATATTTGGGGCCAGCACCAAATGTAGGACTGCTCAAGCATGGTCTGCGCATATTTTAAACTGTTTTCATTTTACATTAAACGAGTTTTTTTTGTTGTTGTTTTCTAACTTCTTCTATTCTTGGACTTTTTAGAGGTTTGTGGACTTATGAATTTGGTCAAAGAGCTAGGCCATATCGGAGATCAGAAACAACAACAACATATTTCATTTACACAATATAATTACCAAGTTTAAGACTTACTTAAGATTACTGCACCAAGTGTAAGACTGCGCAAGCATCTCTACTCATATTTTAAACTGTTTTGATTTTACATTAAATGAGTTTTATTAACCTTATCTATTCGTGGACTTTCTAGAGGCTTATGGTCTTATGAATTTCGTCTAATAGCTAGACCATATCCAGCGACAGTAATATACTTCATTTACACGATATGATTAAATAAATATTTATTGTTATGATAGTTATGAAGTCACAAATAAGCTTTTCCAATTTTAGGAAATCGAGCTTAAATCAGATTAACGTCGATAACGTCATCATCATCATGATAACATTATCCTCCTCATCATGATCTTCCTTATCATCATTTGAATAAGAATCAGAATCATTGGGATCGAGGACGGCTTTTGCCTCAATCACAATTGGAATTTTATTGGATGGGGGGGGAAGGCGATCTATGAATTTATAAATACGAAAGGCATAAATGTCTGAGACACAAAACCTTTTGATTCAGCTCTAACTTTGTGGTGCTGGCAAGTAGTATGGAGAAGGATTAAGACGCATCTTAGGAAATTTCTTAATTCGAGGACAATCTTCTTCTTAAAATATGACTATCACACAAATAGTGACAATTTTTCTTTCAATTGGAGCTTTTACTCCAATGAAGACGAAGAAGTTAGATATTTAATAACAATTTTGGGTAAACTTCCATATTGTATTATTAATAGATTTTTTAATTATTAGACGGTAATCAAAAAGATTCTTATGTGTTCCTTCTTTGAGGATGCTCCGCTAGAAAAGGTCACAGGCTCTGGTACGATCATATTCATGGTATCCATGAATGGCCAAAGGAAAGAGGCTACGGTTTTTTTCTGGTCACGATTGTCTCCACAAGCACTTTTACAGAATTAAACTGGCTCCTGACCTCTCTGTCTCCTGTGTGATAACCAGGAAGAAATGGATATGCCTCACCTTGCTTCCTGTTCTGCACTGCCTCCTGTTTCCTTATGGAAGTATTTTCGGATTGCCAGACTTAATTTGATGGACTAACTATTGTCATTTATTTCCATCTTGCTCTTTGTATTTATTTATTTATTTTTGTTTTATTTTTTGATATCTGTAAACTTGCCACTGGAAATAAAAAAAAAATTAATATTTTCGTATAATAATAGTATTTTAAAATAGAAATATTAAAATAGTATTATATAAATTAGTATTAATATAATTAGCAATATGAATTATATAATAAATTATATTTATGAATTATGTAATTAGTATTATCAATTTGTATTTTCTTATAATAATAATTAAAATGTATATTCAAATGTAAATGTATATTGTATTCATATAAAGAAAAGTGATAATAACTATGAAAAAATCGTTTTAAACTTTAAAAAAGATATTTTAAGAATCTTAAGATACTTTATCACATGTATTTATGAACAAATAAAAACTTAATTTAACTCATTTAAATGCAAATTATTACATTATCCAGTTATTATGTGATATTTCTTTAAAAATTTATCGAAGAAGACAGCCGTTTAAAAGAGAAAAATTCCTTCAAATTTATAACGCCATAAAATCTTTTCATAATAATATTAAATGGGAAACAATCAACATATATTAGCATGATAAAAATAACAAATTTGTACAACTATAAAGAAAAAACATCTTCCTCAAGTTATTTTATGAAAATTTCATTCTTTTTCAACATCCCAAAACGTAGAAACGGCCTCTCGTAAAAGACATTTAATAGTTCGTGAAATATAAACCATTTCGCATTTTTCTGGAGCTCGTTCCTTCCACGTCAAAGGAAAAGAAAATATGTCCACTGGAGAAAAACTGTCTAGCTTGACATTTTTTAGTTGAGTACTTTAAGATATGGTCGAGTGAGCGTGTTTTACAGTCTCCGGAACTTTGTGTACGGACAAATCTAAAAATAAAAAAACATTTTGAGAAGAAAGTAGAATAAAGAAGCATATTTTATCTCAAACAAGAGACGATTCGGCATTTTCTGAATGGCTACATTTACTTATAAAATTTGCACCTAAAATAATGTCATCTGTTATCCTGTACTTTTTGCACATCTTTGAGTAAGCATTTTCATCTTTTCATTTACATGAATTATGAAGAGGCATAACTAATTTTCATGATTTTCTACTTACATTCCATCAATTCTTAATCCAGAACTCACTGTGTTGTCAATGTCACTTTGATATAACTTGTTCGCAAAGTTACAAATTTCATTGATGATAAGTCTATAAAGAATTTTTCTTTGGATTTTATGAATGTGTGTGTGTGTGTGTGTGTGTGTGTAAGTATTTTTATCTTTTCATTTACATGAATTATGGAGAGGCTCAACTAATATTTATGATGTTCTACTTACTTTTCATCAATTCTTAATCCAGAACTCACTGTTCTTGGATATAATTTTTTCTGAAAGTTTCAACTTCATTGACGATAAGCCCATAAAGAATTTTTCTTTGTTTATTGTGTTAGCATTTTCTTTTTTTCGTTATACATGTATTATGAAGAGGCACATGATTTGCATTTGATTTGCAGAAGCACATGATTCATGATTTTCTACTTGGTTTTCATCAATTATTAATCTAGAACTCACTGTGCTGCCGCAATTTTGTTCTCAATGTTACAACTTTAATTGACAAAAATACTATAAAGAATTTTTCTTTGCTTTATTGTGTAAGCAATTTCATCTTTTCATTTACATGAGTTAGGTAGAGGCATGACTAATTTTCATGATTTTCTACTTACTTTTCATCAATTCTTAACCCAGAACTCATTGTGATTGGATACAATTTGTTCTCAAAGTTTCAACTTTCTTCGACGATGATTACTATAAAGAATATTTCTTTGTTTTTAATTCTACAGCATTAAAATATGGACACAAATCTTTTGACAACATTATTTTTAGCATTGTATTTAAGTAATTTAAAATTACAGCATTTATGTTCTTAATTAATAATTGGCAAATCAAATTTTAAAAAGAAATTTAATGAATATTTAAATATATGAATATTAATATAACATAAATATATATAATTATATAAGTATAAATACATTATATACGAATATTTATATTTCATTTTCCATTTTGCATACTTTAATCTGATATTTAAATTTAATATTTAATTATTTAAATACGAACAAATGTTTGCTAGTCCAAATTTCAGAAAACGATTCAAAAAGAGCTGTGGACATTATAATAAAACATCAATTTCGAATAAAATAAATTGAAAAAAGATGTTGTCAGTATTCTAATCTAAACCAGACCACAATTAGAAACAGAAAACTTAAATATGGCTCTTTTGTAATTAATCTATACAGCCAGCGCTATCTAGAATAATTTACTGATGATTATCCTGTATTTGCATTATTATCCTTGAAGTTCGTCTCCCTTAGAACTAATCACGTTGATATTAAGGGGAAACTACAGTTGTTGACAGCTGTTGATAATGGAATTGGAAAGCACGCACATAAAGCTAATTTTATTTGTGATTACTACATTATTGTTGAGTAACTGAAAGCTATAAACTGCTGGGTTTTTATATTTATTAAAAGACTAATAATTAAATTTCGTTAAAAAAAATCAAATGATTTAAAGGATTTCCTATCAAGTTATGTCATCCATTTACTCTAATATAGAAAAAAGGGGAAATTAAATTTAATCTTCTATAGTAAAAGCATAATAACAAGAATGCCACATTTTATATTATGCATGATTCGATGACAAAAATTAATATTTTTCTATACTTCTCCTCGTAATAAAATTGTAAATTAATAGTAAAGCAAATTATAGTTTACAAAATTTGCTTTGACTATATCACAAAATTAATTTTTGATACATGGAAATACATTTATCTAAGTTCCCAGTTTTTTTAAAAACTGGGAAATTTTAATAAATCTTTTACAATATTTATGTGTTAATTTAAAAAAATGGAGCTATGTAATTTATTTTTTTTTACCTAAAATCACGTAAAAAAAACTTAAAAACAATTATATTGAAATAAAAAACGAAATAATAGGGTATTATCATGTCAATTTCCTTACAAAAAGATAGTTTTGAGCAGACTTAAATTTTATGTAAATATTTTCAAAAATTCATAACAGCTAACATCCAGAAACAAAACTTATTTTCAAAAACATTGCCTTTAACATTTGCCCAACTCAAAGATACATTCGATAGAATAGACTTATATATCTTTACAAATCTTATATCTTTCAGGGAAATTCCTTGGAAAATATTTTCAGCCAAAAACATCTATTGAGGTTTTCTGATCGGATTAGAAGAGATTAGAGGACACCAATACCACGGTTATGTCTTCCAACCACATAATACCATAATCTTTTCCGTCTGGTACGGCTGGAATCATATGTGAGTAGGTATTTCAAATAAAAATATTTAAGGTAACCAACTGGCGCATCCGAAAATCCGAGCATCGGTAGTGTAGCTATAACGTAATCTTTAAAACATAAATTGTAGAAATAAATAATAGTAATAGTTATTTTATTGTAAGAAAAGGTCTTGTTTTTGATATTTAAGTTATTTTTGCTTTATTTAAATTTAAATAAATAATTAAATTTTTCATTTTTGATACATTATATAACAAAAATAAAACAGTGAAGAAAAATTGTCTTATCATAAGTTATTAATTATCTTATCATAATGAGAATCATAAATAATTAGCAAAAGGAATAGCTGATTTATTAATTTTTAAGAAGTTTGAGCGACAATCAGGGATGTACAAATTGCAATCACTCAATGTTATACGAAGACTTTCTTATTTTTCAGTAATTTTATTATGATATTCTGATATATATATTATTATTACGTCTATTTAATTCCAAAACTCTAGTTTCCAATTGAAATTACAGTATTTTAAAGATTTAATGATTCATTAAAATATTAAAAAATCCTAATTCGATTCCCGCATGCATCATGGTATAATACACGATGCAGCTGAAGTCAGTACCCGGTGTTTATTTCAACAACAGTCGGTCTTAAACATACACGCATGCTTTCAGTTACAAAATTGCTACAATGCTTCAAATTAACTAAACATTCATATTTAGAAAAAAAAACATTGGAAAAACTAAAAGTCTAACTTTATATATATTTCCGTTTCCTATAGTTCTATTGGTTTTAGTTTAGATTTGGTTTTTGTCACTATACGGTCTTTTGCGCTCTTTAGGCTTATTAGATCTGGACCTACAATTTGCATTAGTTCCATGGCTGAACCATTAACAGGCATTCATGCCACTGTCAGGACCATCTGAAGATCAGAAGATATCTTATTATATTATCAAGAGATGGGTTTTCTAGGCTTCTCATTAATTATGACTTATATTATTTATTAGATTCTAATACACAGCGCGGTACGTTGATATGCAAGCGTTCAGCTTCTGTGAGATGTATTCATCAATCGTAATTTCGAAGTTTCGTATTCACTTTCCTTCAATGAGAGCGTCACAGTTATAAAATTAATTAAAACAACTCGAAGTTAAAATCAGGATACAACTCCCTTTTCACAACGAAAAGTGAGTTTCCCCTCAATTAATGCATCTGTAAACGATGGCTACATCTATAGATAAATGGACATGCCCCATGCACGAGTACCGTCATAGTGTCTCTGCTGGCTGTCTCTACACTGAAGGTTGGAACTCTTACACCAGAATGAAGCAAGATAACATGAATAAATGTCAATTAGAAAGATTTAGACCATATTTATACATAATTGGCATCCTGAAAGTGAAAAATACTGAAGGACAACTGAGAAAATTTTTGAACTATCACAAACTTTTTATTCGTTCAATGGCTTTTATTTTATCTTATATTTAATTTTTATTTATTTTTAACTTTTCATCATATACGAGAGAATTTTACACATTATTCTGCTATCTCTACGAAATGCTTGTTATGTGTGGTTCCATGGAACACAATGGGGTCCCTCCTCACATCGTCTGTGTTTATCTACCACATAAATAGTCCGACAGATCATTAGATATGGTAATCGAATAGAATGGCTACTGTCTTCGCACTCATGGACTTCTAAGTCTGGGATTACGTTAAGTTATAGGTCTATGCTATTTAATCAATCTCTATGAGAGATCTGAAACAAGTTGTTTGCCATGCTGTTAGACCAGATTAAGCTTAAAACTGTCCTTGACTTAGTAATGGCACGTATTCAGCCAATAATGGTGAACATTTTGAGCAGTATCACCAGTTGATTCCTTCACTCTTATTGTTCCTTTGTTGGTCTACATAATTCGACGATAGTCTACAACTTTTAATTAATTTTATTTATCTACCAGTTGTATTTCGAAGTTAAATCCCGCTGACATTAAGTATTGTACCATGATTTCAATCTCAAATTTTTTTAATTGATTTTTTATAACCTATATATGGATAAAGACAAAAAATTCCAAATTTTGAAATTAGACGAATTTCGTCTCGAAATAAAACCTTTTTTATGTAAAGTTTGTTACGATCAGTACACATTTTTACTAAATATAACTAAGAAATGGGTAATTATAGAAAAAATAAGATTTTTTTACTTTTCTCATATGATGGTGATCTTATGATTTTCAAAGTATAAGCATGTTATAGCATAAACGTTCACCTCAATAACATTTTTGTAATTAATTGGAAGCATATGTGTAACCAGTGGTTGCAGAAAAAACTCCGGCCATATATTTTAGAACATAGCATATATACACTCAAGAGCCAAAACATTATGACCACTTGTCAATAACGAGTTGGCCCACCTTTGGCGTGCAACACAACTTCAACCCGCCTTGGCATGGATTAATACCGCCACTTAATACCAGTTAAATACCATTTCCACCTGATCACGTGCCTTCCACGTCCTCCAGGCGAGTTCATTGCAAAATGTAGGGGTGGTCATAATGTTTTGGCTCTTGAGTGTATGTAAGAAGAAAACTTTATACATGTATATATATATAAATTTTTCGTCTTCACATACCGCTTTACAATATTTTGTTTGTTGTGGCCTCTTGTCCCATTTATGTGTACCAGTACAGATCATCAACGAGCAATAAATAATTGATTTTCGGGTCAAACTTTAGGCGAAACATGCATGTAGTATGATAGAAACTCTAAGAAAATTCCGATCCGGTTGTCTGAATGTAAATTTATAATGATAGCACATGCTTTCACACTCATCACTGATTTTCTCCATTTCAGAAAGAAGTCACTGCGACGTGCGCCACAAGTGGATTTTATCTTGAGCCTTAATCCAGGTTAGCAGTACATTTTATCATTATGGAGGTGGAATGGTATGATTTTAAAATTGGAATTTTTATCAAAACGTGGTACGTGGATCTTAGACAACTCGTGGGCTGAAACGTATACGACTCCAGTTATGTATGGGCATTATCTGTTGAAATGAAAATTAATTATGTTGTGTTCCCTGCATACGTTGAGCAACTTTCCTTCTTATGCATATCCTAACATATGTTAGCTTTCCGATATTTATATATTTATAATATTCTGATGTTTATTTTATGATATTATTGGAAATGAAAGCAAAGAATGAGGATAAATTGATAAATGGAAATCAATATTTAATTTTGTATCCCTACTTGTAAAAATAAATTTTTAAGGGTACTGAACATATTATGTTGTCCTACAACAGTTAAAATCGTAATAAAGGTTTTTTTTTAAATTAGAACAATACTATTGCTTAGCCATTTTAATTTTGAGCTTTCTATCTGGTAAATATATCATTGCACTTCAAAACTTTTGCCTTTTTGTTTGTTATGCGAGTTATTTTTATTAATTACAAAAATATTTTACTACAAATGCAAAAATCATAATTTTAGATTGATGAAAAAAGTTTATTACGTGCAAATAATTCAAATATGTGTTTAAATGAAGTGAGAATTAATTTAAATGCATTTATATATATAAGCAAAAAAATAATTTTAAAATACCAGTGTTCAAAAAGTCAATAAATCTGTTTTTGAAAGTATTTTTTTAAAGTCATTGTAAAATAATGGCAGCGTAAGCTTTCGAGAGCGATATTTTAACTTTAACGATCTAGGCAAAAAAAACCCGAAAAATTCCCATAAAAACCCCCGAAAGAAATAAATCACTTTAATGCTGCTATGATTTAAATTCGAAGAATTCGCCACCAGTGGTCAGTTAAATCTATCTCAAAGATAATATTTTAAATTGATTTTTTTACACCAAAGATGAGACAACTTCAATTGCTTTGATTTATAAATAGGTTATTTTTAAATAAAAACTATTGAATTTTCGAATAAAAGCTAACAATTGAACAATTTTATTTTAAGGCACATGTCACTTAATATTTGAAAAACTGAGACCGTAAAGAAATATCACAACTGTTTTTAACATTTGCTATTTGATAATAATTTATAAAATGCAATATAATTAAAATTATTACATTGTAATCCTTAAAATATCACACTTACATATTTTACACTTTTTTAAAATTAATTTATTTCAGAACACGCCAAAATCTAATTGCAATCTTTTTCCTCACAACTTGAAAATATCTTTTTTAAACAATTAAAAATAAATTTGAAATCTATAAACACTAGAATATTTCAATTATTGGCAGAAGAATTTTGAGACCTGCACCAAGTGTAGGACTATTCAAGCATCACCTGCTCACATTTTAAACTGTCTTTTACACTGATTTTGAAACCCTTCTATTATTGGACTTTAGCGGTTTATGGATTGGATTTGGTCTAAGAGCTAGTTTTTCATTTACACGATAAGATTACTATGAAAAAGACTTACTAAGATTATTGGACTTTCTAAGCTCATATTTTAAACTATTTTGATTCAACATTAAACAAGTTTTATTTTAACCTCTTCTATTCGTGGACTTTCTAGAGGTTTATGGACTTAAGAATTTGGTCTAAGAGCTAGATCTTATAAGGGATCAGAAACAACAACAGCATACTTCATTTACAGGATGTGATTAAATAGTGAAATGGCTTAGTTAAGATGAAGTCACAAACTGTTCCACTTTTCAGGAAATTCAACTTAAAATCAGATTAACGTCAATGACTATTTTGAATGGCCAACATTAAACGCTTTGGCGCTCGGTATAACAGGTTTCTATTCGAGTCCCGGTTTCTATGGTGTTATGGAATCTTTAAACTTGGTCCCGGTCGCAGAGCTAGAGCGTTATCAGGGATCAGAAACAACAGCAGCATCCGTGACTTCATCTTACACGCGCCCCTGGGTTAAATATTTCGTTATGGTAGTTATAAAGTCACAAACTGCTCCAATTTTAGGAAATTCAGCTTAAAATCAGATTAACGTCAATGACATCATCATCACCATGATAATGCCATCCTCTTTCTTATCATCATTTGAATAAGAATCAGAATCATTGTGAGCGATGATGGCTTTTGCCTCAACAACAATTGGAATTTTTTTTTTGGGGGGGGGAGAGAGGCGATCTATAAATTTATAAATAGGAAAGGCATAAATAGCTGAGACACAAAAACTTTAGATTCAGTTGCATTTATCGGCTTTGCCTTTATTGTGTAAATTATCAGTAGTGGTGATTTAAAATTATGTAAATATATGAAAAATATAATAATTTATTTAATAATCACTTTTTGATTATTTAAAAAAGATATTATTTTTAAGTATTTTTGTTTCTGTATATTAAATAATCTTTGAAATATTTTCATTAGTTGATTCATCTGCACTCTCTAATTAACTATCACAATTTATCATGAAAAATTCGAAATGGACAATTTTGCCGCGCTGGCAAGCGATATAGTGAGAACTGAGATGCTTGTTAGAAAAGCTCTAAATTTAATGAAAAACTTCTTTGAGGCTTCTTAAAATATGATTTCCGCATAAATTGTGACTTAATTTAAGAATTTTTCATTTGTCATTTTTATTCAGTTTTAATTTATCAGATTTAATTTATATCCAAATCTACTTTAATAAAACTCTTCTTTAGAATAAAATTGTTATTCAGTGACCTTGTATCAAATCATAAAAAACTTAATCTGCACTATGCATTATTATTATTAATATTATTTAGTTTAAGGATTTAACTTACATCTAGTATAATTTTTATGCTCAACGGAAAAACCTGGAAAAATGTATTATTAATTAATTTTTATATTAAATCAAAACCTTATTTTTAACGGTTAAATACATCGCTATTAGTGCCATCTGATGACTTGATGATGAGGAACACTATGTTCAGTGTTAATATTAAAATATTAACCAATTCCATGATCGGTTTTTAAAGGATAATATTAAGTTATCAATCTTCTCGATTGATGAAATGTTGACTTGACGTGACTTTGAGATCGTTAGCTATTTTATATCAATTTATCCAATTAGAAATGTTGAGTTTAATGTCATTATATGAATATATTTTAATTAAAAAATTAATAAGAAATAAATAACAGTAAATTGAAAAATATGTAATTTCTCTGAAACCAGGTAATATCTGTTATTTTTAAAATTAATTAGCTATTGATTGTGTTAACATTTGTTTTCATTCTTGAACACCATTCTGCGATGAAAATTAGTATTTTTTTATGCATTCTATTTTTAAGAAATTGAGAAATGTAACATTTTGTTTGTTCAATAAATGTTCTTTCTTAGATAAAAACTGTTAGCTGTTTTAATAAAAAAAAGACATTTATTTTAAAATAACCAATCAATAATTAATTTTAGAAGTGTATTAATTGGTAAATATTTTGATATATTCACTATATTTTATCAATGTTTGGAATTATCTAAAATATTATTCATTTCGTTTATTTTATCGAAACTGAAATAAAAGACAAGTTCAACTTCAACATTTTCCATCATATTGAGTTTTATACTAGTATAAACATTTGTTTACGTAAGGAATATTGAATTTTTTCGACTAGTTTATTGCAAAAAAAATCATAAATAAATACAAAAAATGCAATCCCTATGCATAGGAATATTTTTGAGTTATAAATTAAATTTTTCTCCTAAAATTCTATTCTTTTTGTATTCTATTTTAAGTTCTGTAACTTAAAACTTGCTCATGATATTCGAAATGTTATTTTTCAAAATAAAATAGCTTCGATGTTTCTTTGTTATTAATGTTATTTATAGCTTATTTTTCTTTTATATATTCAAGTTATTTATTGAAATCAATTTATGTACTGTGTTATTTATGTTGTTTGTGACTTCTTTATTCGATCTTTAAAACACAAAATGAACTATGAATCAAATTTCTCTTGATTTATATAAAATCGTAGATATATCTAGGTCTTTTGAAATCAACCCATAAAATTTTTTTGCTTCAGCTTATACTTATTTTTTACATTAGTTTGATAGTAAATTTAAAATATGTAATTCTAGAAAAATTTTATAATTGAAAGATATCACAGAAAACTTATTTTTCTAAATGCAAATTTTATTATATTGAATTTTGTTACAAAACACTAACCAGTAATCGCATTATTTAGTTCTGCTATTGAACAGCATATATTCTTAATAAAAGGTGGATGAAATTAGTTAAATTGGTTTTACATCGAATACTAAAATCTCACATCGTAGATCGTCTGCCAATCGGAAGCTTTTGCGGGCACGTGATCACAATAGCAGACTTCTGATTGGCAGCCGTTCATAATATTTCAACAGTCGGAGGCAACACATCTTTGGTGTCTCTTTGTATCCATAGTATGATGTGTTCGTAGAACTTTTAGTCTTGGTTAAGATAAATTTTCATTGATTACTTAATGTAAATTTTTTTCATTGAAGTTTGTTATAAAATATAGTACATTAATGGCAGAACTATTGTATATATGATATACAATCGAAATGGAGTTTCATTTTTATTACATAAGAAATTTCATGAAAAATAAACATCACTATTTTGGTAAATTTTTAATAAAAACAATTTGAATAATTACTGATATGTATTTTTTTTTATTATATCATATAAATAGGAAAAAACTTTAAAAAGGTTAATAACTTCCGATATACTTAAATATGGTAAAAAGATACATATTTTAAAATAATTATTCCATTAAATAAACGATATAAAAAATCACATAAACGAATATATCATAAAGCCTTAGTTCAAAAGATGATTTTTTTCAGTTATAAATAAAAAGGAATCGGCAAACATGAAGATAATATCACTACAATTTAAAAAAAAATTCCTTCAGCCTAATATCCCAGTAAATTAATGGAACTTTATTACATTACAAGCAGAATTTATTGAATATTTCATTTGAATATTTGTAATATAACAGGAAGAGTTGTAATATTATTTAAGGAATTGCGCTTCTAAAGCTTATAAGTTGTCAGAAATTCAAACATACAGACACAAAACTATTTCCTAATGTCAGAAAGGATTTGCAGTTTGACGACTAGAAATATTTTACTGAATTTTCAATATTGATAATTTTGTATTTGTTCATAAGATTTTTTTTATTAATATTTTTTGCAAAATACCATATAAATAAAAAAAAATATTATTTTGTTATTCAGAAATGATTGATTTTTCTGGGTTTTTTCTTTTTTTAATATTTAAAATATTTCGGCAATAAAAAAAGATACTTTTGCTCTAAATGAAATTTCAATATGAACTTTCTAACTTTTTTAATAAATTAAGTGTTATCATCATTAACAACACTAACTTGCAGTGCAGATGATTAAAATTTAACTGCGTAAGGGTTATAATTTATTATTACTAAACTAAATAATAACAGTGTTATAATAAAAAATATTTAAATTAACTTTTTTGTATAAAGAATACATTATTGTATTATTAAAATTAAAACTGCTCTTTCATTTTTACAAATTAATCAAAATTGCTTTTAGATTACTGAACAGTCATTATTTAAAATTACAAAGAAATCTTTCTTTATTTCAATTTAAAAATTTTCCTTCACTCAAAATTAAAGAAAATATTTTTAATAATATACTTTTTTTGAGTAAACACTTGATTTAAAAAATTTTTCTCTTAGTTTTTTTTTTAGCTTAATACAAAAGAGGAAAATTTCAATTTTTTATAAAGCGCTTATTTTAAAATTTTTTTTTGAAATTCCTTTGTTATCATTTGATTAATAGTGTGGGAAATTTCGTGTATTTCAGAATACATGAAGTCGCTATATTTATTTAAATTTAAAACTATTTAATAAGAAATTTTAAGTTATTTTTATTTATTTATAAATAAATGTAAGAATGGTATTTTATGAATAAATTTATTTTAAATTCATTAAAAAATTGCAGCTATATTAAATGAAGAATGAGAATCAATATTTAAAATTTGGGTCTGTATTTTTTTATATCTTTACATCTCTGTTATTAAAATAAATGAAAGTACTATCTAAAACACAATGTGCAAGTATAATAAATCATTTGATAAATAAATGATATAACTAAAATGCCAGCGAAAGTATTTCTTAAATTTTTTCTAAATTGCATAATTTCCAAAATTATGTATGATATTAATTTTTCCTTTTTTATAATTTTAAATTTTATTTCCTTAACCTTTAATAATTAAAAAATCAATAAAATTACTAATCATAAATTCGATAGTTTAAGTTTTGATTTTAAATTGATAGTTTAAATATCAATATTTATAATCCTAATTTTAGTATTTTAAATTATTTTAGACGAGTATTTGTCTGCAAGATAAGCTATTTTATAAAATTAATCTTTGCGAACTAAATTGCAGTTTAATATTTATTACTTTTGAATTCTCACTATATAAATTCTTCTTTAATGATATTCCGCTATTCATAACGTAAATGTTGATTAAATAAATTATGTTTAATATAGATTTTTATCATTACGTAATAAGTAAGTCGTTTCGTATAATATATATTAAATATATTTAATAATGCAAGTATGCATACGTTTTTAAACTTTTTAGGTTTACAATAACTTCGTTATAGGAAGACATATGGAATAATTTTTCATCAATTGCAAAATATTAACTTAAGGGTAATATAATTCTAATAGAACTTTTTAAATAGGTACATGACTTGATACATAAATTATCAAATAAACGATTTTTAAACATCAAATTTACGGAATTTAATTACCTTTACATTTATTTTAAAAACAAGTATACTCTTCGCAGAAATATATATTATCCCTTCTATTACGCTTTATTACTTAGAAAAATTACTTTTACGTAGAACATTTTAGCGAAATTTTCAATTTATATATTTGCTAATATAATATATTGGATTTAAAATTTTCAACTTATATATTTTTAAAATTTTCAATTATAATTTTTAATTTAGATTTATTTATATTTTTATAAAATTTTTATATTATATTTCCGTATTATATATTATATTATATTTATATAATTTAATTAATTAGTAGCAATATATTTAACTTACAATTAAAAAATAATATGTATCAAATTATGTTAAAATGTACTATAATCTAATACAATTAATTTTTTTAATGCTTTGAATTTTTAAATTAATATCCCATGGAAATTTTAATCTTTTTCGTGTTTTTCATTATAATATATAAGAATATATTTCTTTTTTTTTTTTCAAGAAAAAATATTTAAAACATCTATCTTTTCATCGTTTATAATTAATAAATATGTGAAGTTTTAAATTCAGAGATTTGAATATAAAATTATAAAAAAGAATTTCTATTAGCAAATAAGTCTTCAAACGAAAGATTAAATTGCTTTTAAATAAACTCTTTGACTATAATTATGAATTTTCAATTTAAAATTTGACTATGACTTTTTATTTAAAATATTTTTACATTAGTCGTTCAAGCAGATGGATAGAAAGTTGGATTTTCAAAAACAAGGGGAGTCAGGTTCGAAACAAAACAAGCGACAACGAAACCGAAAACTCCACGTGTCTATGACAGGAAGGGACATGAAAAATCTGGAGGCTACAAAGTTATTCCTTTGAGGCTTGAGCACAGAGGAAGTGTGTGAGAACCTTATAGGTCATGAATATGTTAGTTCATTATTAATCTTATGTAAGGAATTATACAATGGATAACTCAAAAATTATACATTTAATACTCTATTTATCTCTCATTGTTTTACTATATAATGATGTCTATATATTATAATTAACTATAGTTGACCAAATGCAAGGAAAAATCCAGGCGTAGGGGAAACAAATATATATCATGCAGGAACTTAGAGTCACAAATGCTGTCTTGATATGCTGGAGAGCGGTGTTTGTTTGTGAGAATATGAGATGAGTAAGAGGACTGTTTCAGTAGAGATAGGGATTGGCCCTTCAAATTTCTTCATTATTCATTCAAACATACATCATTTCATGTACTGTATATTTGCTGATATATATCATATGTACCGCGCTGCTAAACTGTACATTGTACACTGCGAGAAGCCGTTTGAATATATCCTGAGAGATACTTCAACAGACAAATACTTGATGTATCAATATTTCTCACTTTTTACCGAAGATTATGTGTCCATAACAAAGGTTTTGAATATTTCTTATACTTTTATTGTTCATAGATATGTTGTTTGTGCTGAAATATAGTTTAAATGAAATGTTGATTTATTTTGGTCGTCTTTGTACTATGTATTATCTTAAAAAGGATTTTAGATCCTGAAGAAGGCATATAAGGTTTATACTATGTATATAAGGTATATAAGGCATATAAGGTATATACTATGTAAATAATATCATTTTTCAATGTTATTTTGACTCATCCTGTATAATATTTAATAACAGTATATTTAATATATTTTGTAAAAACGTCAGTGAGCCTCATGTACCTCAGATGCATGCCACTAACAACTCACCGATGTGATGAGGAGAGACCATTGCCTTCCGAGAAATATTTACAGTTAACTATCTATATTTGCGTGTTGCAAGAGATAAACCCCGAAAACCCTCAACCTAATACCTAGACTGTAGACGGAAGGCATTTTACATTCGATCATCATCAAATCCTAGTTTCTGAAACCAGTAAATGCTATAGACGCCATCAGCGAATTTCTAAAACATTGCAATACTTCAAATAATTGAAATCACATTTGAAAAATTATCAATAAATAAGCAATATCTTCAAATTTCAAGAATAAGTAAAATTATTTTTACTTATTGATAATCACAAGCTAATATATCAATTCAAGTTTACTGAAAACCCTACATGTAATTATACGCATACGTGTACTATCAATAAGTAATTTCACCATAACTTTTTCAAAATACTTCCATGTTTACTAAAAAGTTTATTACAACATTCGATAACTCATTGCAAACGTACTGCAGTATAGAAGCAAATATAATAAAAGCCTCTACAAAATACACCAGTGTCCTCTGAAAATGGTTTTTCCCAATTTGTCTCAAAACAGATTACATTTGTCTCCATGAGACGACAAAAAAAACCCCTCTATTTTCGGATACAGACTACTAAAAATTAAAAGAAAGTCACTAAGTGGGAGAACTAGAAAGGCGGGAGGACGCTTTATTTATTCATAAGCACTTTAATCAGAAACGTTTTATAGGATGTGAAACTACTACATATTTCACGTGTGTATTTTATTCGCTATCATGCGAGGATATCACATTACACTCCAGCTTCCGTGTTACCGCTATCTCCCCGGCTAGATATAACATGCATGAAATGCTCTCATCTCTTCTGAACATGCAGTACATAGTAGAAGCCAGTTGCAATCCATTTAACTGATTGATAGTGATCGCAGCTGGAAGTCATGTTTTTTTTTCCTCCCCAAACCTTATATCGATTGCCTAGAAATTGAATGAGAAACTGAATAAACAAATGGGTATTTTCCGCTGAAGAGATAAAACCTCAAAAACAAGGTCTTGTGTTTGGTAGAGACTTATTTTGACCCTTTTGTTGTTTGACAATCGTAACATGAGAGTTATTTTGGTTTTTCGTTCGTAAGAAAATTGAATCACTTGAACGAATTTTCAGTTGTCGCATCTTCGTTTGGGCATTGTTTTTTTATCCATCAGTAGAGCTCATGTTGTATTTTATTGAAATGTATATTTAAATATGAATTCCATTCTTGATTAAGTTGGCTAGTAGCGATGTCCGGTTCTGATTGGCTGCTTGCGTCGCAGTCAGGGTTTTTTGAATTGTAGATTCAGTAATGACTAAGAGGTGTTACGTGCTATCTCCCCTCTAATATAACAAACATGAAATGCTCTTTCTCATAAATTACGATTTATTAAATGTTTTGTGATTGACAATAAAATTTTAATGATTAGTTTAAATTTTAATTTTAATAATGACAGTAAATTTTTGTAGGTGTGTGTGCTGTAGGGAATATGTTTCTTTCTTGTTTAGATACTATTATTTTCTAACGCAAGGTGGTAGAATATATGTAAACATCTGAAGGGGTACATCAAGAAGACTCGCCTTCATACAACAATGCAGGATTCGATTGTCTTGTACCAGGATACGGTAGGGTACACAAAAGAAAAGAAAAAGAAAATGAGACATGAGTATGAATATGAACACAGGAATATGAGTTTATTAATCAGCTTAATACTTCATAAAAGTAAAAATACTCAACTGTTCAAAGGTGAACAACGAACGCATGTCGTTTACAGACAATATTTCTTAGAGACTACAGAGACGAGAGTACAGAGAAAGACACTACATTCAAAAACATGATAATTACTACGTTGCTACGTTAATTATAAAACGTTCAAGAGATTTATGAGCAATCAAAGATTAAAGATTAAAGATTTAAATGATTTCCGAAAATTTGCCATGTAGCAGACTTCCTACTTTTAAAATACTTATCAAAGAGGCAATGTTGCACTTTAAGTATAGGAATGATTTTTACATTAAAAGTAATGAGTTTTACACAAGACTGGTAAATACATCAATGAACCACGTCATTTTTAAACATATATCTCTATTAAATATTTTATTTAAAGTTCCAATCTTCGTAGTTATTTAAAAATGCATTCAATCATGCAACATTAATATCGATAAGAAGTGGCAGATCCAATGTTATCCAGAGTACATCAAGGAAAAATTTACATCACCATTAAACTTAAGATTAATAGCAGATTCAGAATCATCACGGCTAAAAAGGTTGATACTTGAGGAACAGAAAAAGTCTTGCTAAATGTCCTCTTAATTGTGCAAACATGATTTGAAAGGAAATTCCAAAAGCCCTCACCTCCTGGTAGAACTTTACCGCCGACAGATTTATGCAACGCCTATTTGGCATTGAAAAGGGAATTTGCTTATTAGGCCTCGAACTGAAATTCTTTTCTTTAGCAACACAGCCAGGTGGCTTTATGTACTTGGTCAGAAAATATAAGATTACAATTCAAAAACGAAATAGGCACATAAAATAAAAATATAGAAAAAGTAAGACATATAAAAAATAATTTTACATTAATGTAGAGATAAAATAGAATATTTCCTTATTGAAACTTTTAAGCTAAATCCATTCACGATTTATAGGTTAATACAAATTTTTATATCTTGGCTTAAAATTTGATATCCTAATTGGATTTCCCCTAAACTCTGAATTTTAGCACAGCATAATAGATTTTTCACTTCAACGGCGACTCTCATATAAAATAATAGACCATAATTTAAATTAGCGCTTAATCATATTTACCAAGTGAAGCTTGGGTTCGGAATATTCGATTTCGAAGGACTAACTAAACTTTATGAAGGATTAAATAAGGTTTGAAGTTTTGAAAGTCTGCATGCATAATTTAGAAAAGATTTTAACTTAGGAATAGAGTATGGGCTAAGAAATTTAGTGAATGAGTTACTTACTTTTGTTGCTTTTGTTATAATAAAATACTTTAATAGCATATTAAGAATGAAATTTTTCTTCATACTGAACAATTTATTTCATCATTTTTAAATTTAGTATGAAATATAATATTAGTACGAAGCATTTTTAATTTTAGTACGAAACATAATATGAGTATACATAACATATGCATATAGGAATATATATATATATATACACGTAAATTTTATACATGTTTTTTAACAGAATTGCACAAAAAAATACTTAACGCTTAACTGCTATATTTAATATTAATTACAATATATCGATTTTAGCAACTAAAAATTATTTTATAATTTATTTTAATAACTTAAAAATAGCAAAAATATCATTGTAACCGTGTTATCTCGTACGCACTGACAAGAGCACCCCCTGTTGTGTTCAGGAGAAATAGTAGGCCTCAAGACTCTCACCCGAGAGAAAGTACAACGCAACCTGCACGTAATGCCGCTGAGAAACGTTTAGTTTACAATCTCTAATAACGTGAAGAAATATATGTAATTCAATCGTGCATATTTGCTTTCCTACAGTAATATATTTGCTTTCCCAAGTATATTTCGCTCATTCCGCGCATACCTGAGTGTCGGGTTTTCGGGCCTAGAAGTGAACCTTCCACGAAGCTACTATTTTCTATTTTTAAATGTGTTGCATATTGTACTTTTTTAATTTTATATGTGTGGTGTCAATAAAGCTGTGCGTACCCCAGCCTCAAATATCTTTAGTTCACCAACACCCAGTTATAAACCAGCTGCATAACCTATACACTACACAGTACATAAAAGGAAGCTATGTTTGAATGAGTAATTTGAATGAATATGAATAGTAAAGAATTTAAATGAATAGAGCATCAAAACGCATTTGTTGGCCTATAGATTCTACCCGGAGAGGATATATATTTTGCGAATCCCGCACATACCTGAGCATCGGGTTTTCGGCTGAGAAGTGGAATCTTTCCACGAATCTATAATTATCTATTTTTAAATGAGTTTCATATTGTACGTTTTAATTGTATGTGTATGGTGTTTGTACGTGTATAAATAAAAGCTGTGTGTTCTTCAATCTGTGCCTGAAATAACTCGATCCAACCACACCAGTTAGAACTATTTACCCAACCTGCACACTACATCACAAGAAAATAAAATATATTCAGAAGTAAGCAAGCATTTTTTTTCACAAATAAGGGAATTTTATTTTTCATCTGCAAGAAAGATTAATTTATTTCTATTTTCTAAAATTGTTCAAGATTTGAAACATTACCCCTCAAATGATAAAAAAATTTAATTCTGGTTAGAAAAAATTATAAAATTGAAAAAAAGTGGAATATCAATAAGTTTAGCAAAATTATTACTATTTGGTTATAACGTAATACAGCAAAAACTTCAACAAAACTCAATTTTTTAAATGGCATATAATATTAGAATGTTCATATACATGTAATGCTTCAATAAAATTGTAGCAATTTGAATGTTTTACGCATAATATATAACTATTTTATTTAAAAGTATTTTTTTAATAAAAGTATTTTATTTCTACATTATGAAATCAGAAATCTGTAAGTTAGTTAAAAGGCTAATTAAAAGAAGAAACCTTGAAAAGTGATATGCTAAATTTATCTCCAAAAATGCCTACAGGGACTTTAAATAGATGTTTTTTAATAATTATTTTGTTTTCAGTTATGTATAAAATATTTTAATTATTTGATTATCAAATATTCAAAAACATCAGCTGATTAAAAAGTTTTAAAAGTGTAAAAATATTTTTAAACATTTTTTTTTATTTAAGAAAAATATGCTAATGCTAATTTGGTTGACCAATGTTTAAAAAAAAAAAAATGATACATTCTTAAACTTTAAGTTTTAAAAATTATTAATATCTATAACAAATATTTTAATGAAATATTTATACTAATATGATAAAAATTGTATTAGAGGAAAATGATTCCTCACCTCAAAAAGTAATGAATTAAATCCATATTACTTTCATTGGATACATTAATATTTGTACCATAATTAAAATTAAATTTTTTAAAAACAGTAAGAGACTTAGGGATAAATATTTAAAGAGAGATTTATTTATTTAATCATTATTGTTAACAGAAAATTCCCGGCTAAAATTAACAGAATATTAGTTGTTTGTTACCTGAATACAGGTATTGAAATATGGAAATAAATTTATATGTGAATATCTGGTAAATAATATCTTATTTGAAAACGAAACTCTTTTATAAGCTTACATTGAAGTTTTAGTATTCTATTTCATATCAAATTTTTAATTGTTGAATTAATTGCTAGTAATAAAATTTTTATTGTAGTGCTAAAAGAAAATTGATATTTTCAATAAATAAGGGATTAATTAAAATGTCTATAAAAATAGTTAACAGGCTAGGTTTATTGTGTTTTATTTAGAGCAGTGATGAGAAATTTTTATGTATTTTTAATTAATAGGGATTGTAAAATTATTTACTTCCTGAAAAAATTAATTTAATGAATATTCAGTATATTTTAAGGTAGTTTTTGTTTAACAACATTTTTAATTAATTTTACATATTACTTTCTGCATGCAAGATGTAATTATTGCAGAATACTTTTATTGCATTAGCTAAAAGTAAACCTTTTGGGGGGAACTCCTGAAACTCAATTACAATATGTAAAAAAACTTTTAACTACATTATTATTATTTTTTCGTAATACTTGTACAAAATTTTATTTTGAAAGGCGCTCTTTCTTTTATATGCTTGCCATATTAAAAAGTATTAGTGCTCTATTTCATATCAGATTTATAATTATTGTAAATTTTGTAATAAAATATGTGGCCAGATGCTAAAAGAGAATTTAAGCTAAATTGTCAATAAGAAATTTAATGAAAAACACAATTCTTGCTTTAACAACATTTTAATTTTTTATTCATATTATTTTTTGCTGCAAGAAGTTGTGAAATAATTTTATTACACCAGCTAAAAGTAAAACCTTTGTGGTAACTCAATTACAATATGTAAAAAACCCCTTTTAACTACATTATTTTTTTTTTCGTAATGGAAACTTTGTAATTTGCTGTAAAACTTAATTTTTAATCGTATGAGAAACAATTAATCTAATACAAAATAATATGTATTTATAAATATTAAAATTATTCTTTAATTAAAATACACATTATTTATAAAAAATAATTTTTCATCAATAAACAAAGAAAGAGTTAAAATCAGAATAGTGCACTTTACTTTAAGCATTGAATTGTATAACATTTTTATTTATGCATTCCTCTTTTTGTCGACATTTTAACTTTGTGAGAATTTTTAATACTTCAAAATAAAAATTTTCTTTAGTGCTAAACCTTTGTAAAAATGTTTACTCTGGATAATGCAACGTGTGTCAATAAAATGATATTTTTCTTTCACCAATATTCACAATATTTTATTTAGAGTCAACCTTTGAGACTTGTGATTTTCTTTATCGATAATATCTTTGACGTAACGAAACGTTCTGTTTACTAAACATTTTTCAATCTACATATTAGAATATGCAAAAATTTAGACCCAATTTTTTAAAATATAAAATCGCTCAAGTCCATTCGATAATTCTGCAGTTACTAATTTTGCTCTGGAATATTTATGAATAATGTAAGTAACCGGTTGCCGCAGTGGATAAAGGAAACCTAACTTGATGAATTTCCTATAGTCTACACATAATGCTTGCATAATCCAGTCTATCAATACTAAATTGTATAAAATGTTTTATTAAACATTCTTTTGTTTTCGACATTCCAACATGAGAGTATTTTTAATACTTCGAAATCTTTCGTAATAAACATTTTTGTTAAGCCTCTAAGCAAAACTCTATTTTGTGCCTTGTAAATTTTTTATTCTTGGTAATGCAAAGTGTGTCAATTAAATGATATTTTTCTTATTCACAGCAGCTTTATTCAGAGTCAACCCTTGAAACTTGTGAGTTTTCTGTATAACTATCTTTAACGCAACAAAACTTTCTTTTTATTAAACCTTTTTCAACCCATATATTAAAATATAGCAAAAATTTAAACCCAGTTGTTAAAATATTAAACCGATCAAATCCATTCGATAACTCTGGAGTTACTAATTTTGCTCCAGAACAGTTACGCCATTCACTAAATTGAGAATTTTTCGAATATCGTGAATTAATAAATTGAGAATTTTGGGAAAAAATTGTTAAAAAAAGTTTTTACTTTGTGTTAATATGAAAAAAAGTATTTTATAGAATGTGGATTTTTATAAAATTTAATCATGAAAAAAAATTATATTTAAATAATGTAGTATGCATAATAATAAAAAATAATACAATAAAATAATAAAAAAGTATAAAAAAAACCCAAAAACATAATTCTTGAAAAGCAAGCATACTAAATTGCATAGAAATATTTTCGAAAAAGAATCTTGAGGAAAAATTATATTTCATGCTGAATTTTTAGAAATCAACTGTTCAAGACTATATAGAATTATGTGAAGGAAAATTTAGAAAGGTATTTAAATTATCAGGGGAGAAAGCATTCATGTTTATTCAGAAATATTAAAGAATCAACATTTTTTGGGGTGAAATTAATTTTCGCAGCTAGAAAATATTTGGTAGTTCTTTAAGAATAAAATAAAAATTAAATACTATTAAAAACACTCAGACACTGATAGCAATTTTTTTAGATTGACGGAAACATCACCTCGTTCGATTTCGAAATTTAAAACGATTAAAGAAATCATAATTTTT